>CAXITT010000900.1:61085-71125 GCA_964033795.1 Lymnaea stagnalis | reverse complement strand
TTCAGTTTAAATGTTTCTTTCCACTAAGTTAGTATCTTGTGTACTGTTGTGTAGCTTGGAGAGCTGTAGTGATTAGGCATTTCAGTTTAAATGTTTCTTTCCACTAAGTTAGTATCTTGTGTACTGTTGTGTAGCCTGGAGAGCTGTAGTGATTAGGCATTTCAGTTTAAATGTTTCTTTCCACTAAGTTAGTATCTTGTGTACTGTTGTGTAGCTTGGAGAGCTGTAGTGATTAAGCATTTCAGTTTAAATGTTTCTTTTAACTAAGTTAGTGTCTTGTGTACTGTTTTGTAGCTTGGAGAGCTGTAGTGATTAGGCATTTCAGTTTAAATGTTTCTTTCCACTTAGTTAGTATCTTGTGTACTGTTGTGTAGCTTGGAGAGCTGTAGTGATTAGGCATTTCAGTTTAAATGTTTCTTTCCACTAAGTTAGTATCTTGTGTACTGTTGTGTAGCTTGGAGAGCTGTAGTGATTAGGCATTTCAGTTTAATTGTTTCTTTTCACTAACTTAGTATCTTGTGTACTGTTGTGTAGCTTGGAGAGCTGTAGTGATTAGGCATTTCAGTTTAAATGTTTCTTTTCACTAAATTAGTGTCTTGTGTACTGTTGTGTAGCTTGGAGAGCTGTAGTGATTAGGCATTTCAGTTTAAATGTTTCTTTCCACTAAGTTAGTATCTTGTGTACTGTTGTGTAGCTTGGAGAGCTGTAGTGATTATTCTGAAATACTGTCAATAGAGGATTGGAAGTCTTTGTCTTGATCTGAAATACTGTCAATAGAGGATTGGAAGTCTTTGTCTTGATCTGAAATACTGTCATTAGAGGATTGGAAGTCTTTGTCTTGATTTGAAATACTGTTGATTGAGGATTGGAAGTCTTTGTCTGGATCTGAAATACTGTCAATAGAGGATGGAAGTCTTTGTCTTGATCTGAAATACTGTCAAAAGAGGATTGGAAGTCTTTGTCTTGATCTGAAATACTGTCAATAGAGGATTGGAAGTCTTTGTCTTGATTTGAAATACTGTTGATTGAGGATTGGAAGTCTTTGTCTGGATCTGAAATACTGTCAATAGAGGATGGAAGTCTTTGTCTTGATCTGAAATACTGTCAATAGAGGATTGGAAGTCTTTGTCTTGATCTGAATTACTGTCAATAGAGGATTGGAAGTCTTTGTCTTGATCTGAAATACTGTCATTAGAGGATTGGAAGTCTTTGATGTAAGGGTTACAATCATGCAGTATTTTCTGCAACTAGCGCACCAGGATCTGGTGAAGCCCAGAAACATTAGTGCACCGCATTTGTGCTTCTTTTTCATCGTCCCCAATGAAATAAATTAGTAGAAATTTGTGTTCCTCAGTCGTCAAAAGTAAAAGACTACCAATCAAGTGGTGCACTTTTCCCTGGACTTAAACGAAGCCGGAAAATTTTCCTCAACGATTTGATTAGCACTAAGTGACGTCATTTGAAAAGCGCTGTTGTATTTGCTAATATTTTCCATGTCCACTTTGAGGATGATGGTCAAGAAAGAGGACTTCAAGAAGCTGAGGGAGTTTGTGTAAAGGAGTGAGACAAAGTTTACCACCGTTACAGCACAAACCAGGAGACTCGAATTTCAACCTGCAAGCGTGGCAATAGTCACACACAACATCCATTAATCTAATGAGTACTGTTTCGTCAGATTCATAATCCATGTTTGCCTTGTACGAAAATCCACAATGTTTTTTTTTTAGCGAAACATGTCGCTTTCGCATGAGTCACTTTTCATGATTAGTATCGTATCTACAAACAGCGTCACTGTTAACTTGGGATTTGCCTGGAAGTATTTAGCGACAGCATCTATATGTACTTGGGGATTTGCTTGGGAGTATTTAGCAACAGCATCCCTATGTACTTGGGGATTTGCCTGGGAGTATTTAGCGACAGCATCGCTATGCACTTGGGGATTTGCCTGGGAGTATTTAGCGACAGCATCCCTATGTACTTGGGGATTTACCTGGGAGTATTTTTCGACAGCATCCCTATGTACTTGGGGATTTGCCTGGGAGTATTTAGCGACAGCTTCCTTATGTACATGTGGATTTTTCTGGTAGTATTTGGCGCAGCGTCGCGAAGTTGTCTTCGTCTAGGCGCTTTGGAAAATCTACCACGACGTCTGACACGCCTCTTTATTTCTGGTTTGTCAAAGCTTGGAGAGCTGTAGTGATTAGGCATTTCAGTTTAAATGTTTCTTTCCACTAAGTTAGTATCTTGTGTACTGTTGTGTAGCTTGGAGAGCTGTAGTGATTAGGCATTTCAGTTTAAATGTTTCTTTCCACTAAGTTAGTATCTTGTGTACTGTTGTGTAGCTTGGAGAGCTGTAGTGATTAGGCATTTCAGTTTAAATGTTTCTTTCCACTAAGTTAGTATCTTGTGTACTGTTGTGTAGCTTGGAGAGCTGTAGTGATTAGGCATTTCAGTTTAAATGTTTCTTTCCACTAAGTTAGTATCTTGTGTACTGTTGTGTAGCTTGGAGAGCTGTAGTGATTAGGCATTTCAGTTTAAATGTTTCTTTCCACTAAGTTAGTATCTTGTGTACTGTTGTGTAGCTTGGAGAGCTGTAGTGATTAGGCATTTCAGTTTAAATGTTTCTTTCCACTAAGTTAGTATCTTGTGTACTGTTGTGTAGCTTGGAGAGCTGTAGTGATTAGGCATTTCAGTTTAAATGTTTCTTTCCACTAAGTTAGTATCTTGTGTACTGTTGTGTAGCTTGGAGAGCTGTAGTGATTAGGCATTTCAGTTTAAATGTTTCTTTCCACTAAGTTAGTATCTTGTGTACTGTTGTGTAGCTTGGAGAGCTGTAGTGATTAGGCATTTCAGTTTAAATGTTTCTTTCCACTAAGTTAGTATCTTGTGTACTGTTGTGTAGCTTGGAGAGCTGTAGTGATTAGGCATTTCAGTTTAAATGTTTCTTTCCACTAAGTTAGTATCTTGTGTACTGTTGTGTAGCTTGGAGAGCTGTAGTGATTAGGCATTTCAGTTTAAATGTTTCTTTCCACTAAGTTAGTATAATGTGTACTGTTGTGCAAGTGACATTCGCCTTCAGTCAATCGTTGCAAGAATACAACAGGTTGCATAGATAACTTGTTTTCCATTACTCCAAGTAAACTCTACACAATAATATTACGTCATTTACCTTAAAGCGGTGCAAGCATACAACTGGTTGTATATAGAACTTTTTTTCCGCTTTCATTACTCCAAAAAACACTCCACAATAATAATACGTCATATCCCTTTTTACACAATACGTCACAAGATACAATGGATAATAGTTGAAACAACACATATAATCTCTAAACAACGCGCAATCACAATATTTTGCTGTTAACTGTATCTATATATCTCATATAAGCAATCAAACTAATTCTGCGCCCTCGATTGTTACCGTTCCAGGTAGAGTTTCGTAATGAAAACTACTTAACTTTTGTAATTTAGATCTAAGGAATAATCATGTCAAATTTCAGGCTGCTATCTTCTGAGGAAGTTGGAGAATTAGTGATGAGTGAGTCAGTCAGTCAGTGAGAGCTTTGCCAAGTATAGATACAAAAAAATGAAATAGGGCACTCGGCCCTAAAGGTATGTATATTATGAGTTTAGTACACTTAAGTATTTGATTATTGGTAATCAAGAGTATGTGTACTAAGTTTGGTCAAGTTCCATCTATTCATGTCGGAGTACAAAGCATATCGATATGTATAAGGTTTATATTAGATAAAATGAAATTGGCTCCCGGGCCCCACAGGGATGGATAGTATGTGTTAATTATTTTTCGGTATTTGGATATGGATAATCAAATGTATACATTATTTTGCTGAAGATCCAGCTATTCCTGTAGCAGTATTTGTTGATCATATTATTTATATAGCTAACAAATAAAAATGAAATTTTGGGCTCCCCGCCTCAAACAATTTATTGTTTTAAAATGACACCTGCTTTTTGAGTATGGATAATCCAATGTATGTAGATTAATTTTGGTCAAGATCCATCGCTTCATGTAGCTATTTATACTGATCATTTTATTTATATAGCTCATATAAGAGAAAATGACTTTTTTGGTCCCCGGTCCCAAAAAATTAAGAGTTTTAAAATGAAACAAGAAACTTTTTTAGCTAAGCCGTAAGGAATTAGCATGCCAAATTTCAGACTTCTATCAACAGGGGAAGTTGGAGAATTAGGGATGAGTTTGTGAGGGATTTGCATTTTATTAGTATAGATAAGAAAAAAATTAAATGGGGCCCCCGGCCTCCAGAGGTATTAATATTATGAGTTTAATACCCTAAGTATTTGAATATTGATAATCAAGAGTATGTGTACTAAGGCTGGTCAAGATCCATCAATTCATGTCGGAGTACTAAGCATATTGATATCATATAGCTCAAATAAGAAAAAATGAAATGGGCTCCCGGCCCCCTAGGTTTTATATTATGCTTTAAGTACCCTTCTGTATTTAAATATGGCTAATCATGAGTATGTGTTTTAAGTTTAGTCATGATCCATAGATGCATGTAGCAGTATATGCTGATCATTTTATTTACATAGCTCATGCAAGAAACAAACGGTATAGAGTTTGGAAATGAAACATGTTTAACTTTTGTATGTGAGCGTTTAGCAATAAGCATGGCAAACTTCCGGCTGCCATCTACTCATGAAGTTGAAGAATTAGTGATGAGTCAGTCAGTGAGGGCTTTGCCTTTTATTAGTATAGATTTGTTAGTTTTTAAACGTATTTGTATTATTTAATTGAGATTGTTTGTGTTACTTTATTCAAGTATACGTAATTAATAGAGATTGTACGGGTTACTATTTTAAAAAACTTGGTAATCAATCAAGCTTTAAAGATATCTGCAGGCTTATAATATCAATCTATATTGACTGATAATAACTTTGAAATGAGTGTTTCACTTAAGCCAAGGAAAAAAATTATTTGATTAAACACAAAATATTGTCAATAAGAAATTTGAGAATAATTTCAAATGTACATACAATCAGACAAAGGGTGTACTCGGTACCTGCCGTACTAAAACAGCTCCCACACGGCTGCCGGTTGTGATATTTCACAGTCGGAAAGTTAGGCAGAGCCAGGGTAGGGATCATGATTACAAGTTGCCGTTGACGGGTATGAGGCCAGAGGCGAGGGTGGTAACCTCTGGCCGAGGGTTCAAATAATGCAGCCGTGAGAACGCTGTCCCTAGGCAACCGTTTCGTCCCAGCTACAGCGTGAGCTAGTCGCGTTGTGGAAGCCCACTGTGGAATCCCTCTTATAGGGCATCCGACGCTTTCCCGGGATGGGTGGGGGAAGATATTAGGACGTACATTTGTCCATCCCAACTCCTAAGAAAGTCGGTCGAGTGCACTATTTTAACGAATAGTGTCGGATCGACCGGGTGCCTCTCGGTTAGGGCGGCCCCCAGGCGGGGTCCTGGTCGAGCGCCCAGGCGCCCAGGCGGGGGACTTGGTTGAGGGGCCCGCGTGGGGGCCGTCCTGACCAGTGGGCATCTCAAACGTGCCGCTCCGCGGCCCGATACGTCGGACCGGGGAGGGGTAATTTTTTTTGGGGGGGACATAAGAGTCTAGACTCGCCCCGCTGACGCCATTTCTTAATGTAACATTTCAATTGAGATTGTTTGTGTTACTTTTTTGAAGTATTCGTAATTAATAGAGATTGTGCGGGTTACTATTTCAAAACTTGGTAATCAATCAAGTGTTAAAGATATCTTCAGGCTTATAATATCAATCTATATTGACTAAGAATAACTTTGAAATGTGTGTCTCAGGTAAGCTTTACGAGGAAAAAAAAGTAATTTGATTAAAAATAAAATAGTGTCAATAAGAAATTTGAGAATAATTTTAAATGTACATACAATCAGTTTTAAGAAGAAAACATTGTGGAAACGACACGTCTCACACTTAAGAAGTCCTTAAAACTATTGTATAGCTTAGAGATAAGTTTGACCACCAAAGCAAAAGACAAATACATTGGTTTGTGTTAAGGTTGCCGAATGAAGTCCAAGCAAATCGAGTGCGTTAATCATTGAAAGATCCCTTGTTATTGTCCAGGTGATTCTAACTTCAAATATAAATGACGTCATCCACATACCATACCATCATTTTAATGGCTTAATAAATTGTTTTTAACAATTGTCTACAATTCGAAAAAATAAATTAAATGATAATATAGAAAATGTTGGTAATATTCACCAAGCGTACTAGAAACTTCTTTAACATATTTAAATCAATTTGCTGACAATGTGATAGAAATGATAAATAAAATTAATAAAACACACCTTTGAGGTAGTGGAGAGATTCAAATGACGTATATTACAGCACATTAAAATAAAAATGTATGATTACAAATTATAGTTACACTTAATCGGTTCACAGGATACGTTTACGTGCTTGTCTGCAATATTTAATGACCAGTTTTTTTCTAATAAATCTTCCAAACACAACCAAATGTTCACGCCACAATCTCATTATTCAACTGATGTCGCCTCCTTACAATCTCATTATTCAACTGATCTTGCCTCCTTACAATCTCATTATTCAACTGATCTCGCTTCCTTACAATCTCATTATTCAACTGATCTCGCCTCTTTACAATCTCATTATTCAACTGATCTCGCCTCTTTACAATCTCATTATTCAACTGATCTCGCCTCTTTACAATCTCATTATTCAACTGATCTCGCCTCTTTACAATCTCATTATTCAACTGATCTCGCCTCCTTACAATCTCATTATTCAACTGAGATCGCATCCTTACAATCTCATTATTCAACTGATCTTGCCTCCTTACAATCTCATTATTCAACTGATCTTGCCTCCTTACAATCTCATTATTCAACTGATCTCGCCTCTTTACAATCTCATTATTCAACGGATCTCGCCTCCTTACAATCTCATTATTCAACTGAGATCGCCTCCTTACAATCTCATTATTCAACTGATCTCGCCTCCTTACAATCTCATTATTCAACTGATCTCGCCTCCTTACAATCTCATTATTCAACTGATCTCGCCTCCTTACAATCTCATTATTTAACTGATCTCGCCTCCTTACAATCTCATTATTCAACTGATCTCGCCTCCTTACAATCTCATTATTCAACTGATCTCGCCTCCTTACAATCTCATTATTTAACTGATCTCGCCTCCTTACAATCTCATTATTCAACTGATCTTGCCTCCTTACAATCTCATTATTTAACTGATCTCGCCTCCTTACAATCTCATTATTCAACTGAGATCGCCTCCTTACAATCTCATTATTCAACTGATCTTGCCTCCTTACAATCTCATTATTCAACTGATCTCGCCTCCTTACAATCTCATTATTCAACTGATCTCGCCTCCTCACAATCTCATTATTCAACTGATCTCGCCTCCTTACAATCTCATTATTCAACTGATCTCGCCTCCTTACAATCTCATTATTAAACTTATCTCGCCTCTTTACAATCCCATTATTCAACTGATCTCGCCTCCTTACAATCTCATTATTCAACTGAGATCGCCTCCTTACAATCTCATTATTCAACTGATCTCGCCTCCTTTCTTCGTTTATGAAAGAATGACAGCAGACAATCACTCTAAAAAGTATTCCTTTAGTATAGGTTATTTCAGTTTGACTTGTTTGAAACAACAATTTAGATTTATTTCCAAATGCTTGAGTTATAATACGCGCCCTCTTCAGTTTATTCTTGTATATAAATTGTTGAATATGTGATCCGAATTTTTTAATAAATACAACGGTATGTTCTTTATGAATTGTTAAACATATCATAAACTTATCCTTATAAATACAACAGTGATTTTGGCGTCTGTATTATTTCTTCTCCTAAAAGGAACACGTGATACATCACTTCCTTTCGTTGCGATGCCCTCTATTGAATACTTAAAAAATCTCTATAAGAACTATATAAATTGTTAAATATATATTATGCATCTATCCTGATAAACACAATAATGTCTTATGTATGAATTTCTGTATATATTATTCACTAATTCTGACAAACGAAATGTTTCGTTCGATAAGAAGTGTGGTATATCTCATACACTTATGCTATTAAACACAATGGTAGGTTCTAACTGATCGGGTGTATATATCATACTCATTATAAAGATAATGAAATGTTCTCCATGTATTGCTGTAGATCTAATTAACTTATAGAAATAAAGACAATGGTAGATTATATATTTGAATCATATGTATTATACACTTATCCTAATAAACACAATGGTAGTTTCTATATCATGTGTTGTAAATATCATACACTTATCCTAATAAACCAATTGGTAGATTATATATATTTATATATATATACAATGTGCATATCATACACTTCTTTAACGTATCACAATGAACAAAATGGTAAGTTTTCGTCTCTGTTATTTATTTTCCTAAAATTAACACGTGCAATGCCACAAATTGAATACTTAAAAGACTAAATATCTGGCATTGTAAGATATATTAAGGATCATTTTTTGAAACGCTACTTTAAATATTTATTTATATGCGATCACCAAGCGTGCAGCATATCTTTGTGTAAATAAACGAATTTAAATACGAGGGCTGAATGGTCGTATCGATATTACCATGGTTATTTTAAAATAGTATTATTATGCCTTTGATGAACATTGGGACGAGATGAAACCTGTCACTGAAGCCAAAAGGAAATCTCTTACGGCTTACAAGGAAAAGCCTACACCCGACAGGTTGCATGCCTTAAAAACAGCCAAGTCACTTGCCCAAAACGTTGCACGTAATTGCGCCAATACCTACTGGCTTAACCTCTGTTCCAGCATACAGTCAGATGCAGATATGGGCGATGCAAAAGCAATGTACGAAAACATCAAAAGGGCAACTGGCCCCTTGACGTCCAAAGTTGCTCCTCTAAAGTAAAAAAATGGAGAAATTATCCAAGACCGGGCAGCACAGCTAAAACGGTGGGTTGAGCATTATCTGAAATTGTATTCAACAGTTTCCACAGTCTCCAGCACCGCTCTAGATGACATACCAGATATGCCACTCATGGAAGAACTCGATGTCGTGCCCTCACAGGAAGAGCTGAGCAAAGCTATTGATAGCCTAGCTTGTGGAAAAGCGCCTGGGGATGATGGAATACCACCAGAGGCTCTAAAGAGTGGTAAGATAGCTTTACTCCAACCATTGCACGAGATTCTGTCCCTCTGCTGGGAACAGGGCTACATCCCCCAAGACCTAAAGGATGCAAATATAGTGACACTATATAAAAACAAAGGTGATAGGAGTGATTGCAATAATTATCGCGGCATTTCACTCCTTAGTATTGTAGGAAAGGCCTTTGCCCGTGTCATACTAACACGTTTACAGAGTCTAGCATCCCGTGTCTATCCAGAATCTCAGTGCGGTTTCCGGTCTGGGCGGTCTACCATAGACATGGTGTTCTCCATACGACAGCTCCAGGAAAAATGCAGAGAACAGCAGATGCCACTGTGCATTGCCTTTGTGGACCTTACAAAAGCCTTTGATTACGTCAGTCGCAACGGGCTATTCAAAATACTGGCAAAAATCGGCTGCCCCCTCACATACTTGCAATCATCAGAGAGTTCCATGAAAATATGCAGGGTACAGTGCAGTTCCATGGAGCCAAGTCAGAAGCCTTTCCAGTCAGCAGCGGAGTTAAACAAGGTTGTGTACTCGCACCAACACTTTTCGCAATATTCTTCTCTGTACTACTTCGATACGCATTCAAGGATAGCAGTGAGGGAATCTGGTTACATACCAGAGCTAATAGAGGACTTTTCAACACTGCCCGCCTCCGAGCCAAGACCAAAACGACAGATGTCCTAATTCGCGAGCTACTATTTGCGGATGATGCGGCAATAACAGCACACACAGAAATTGGTTTGAAACAATTCGTGTCAAGCTTCTCCAATGCCTGCAAAGAATTTGGTCTGCAAATCAGCTTGAAAAAGACAAACATCATCGATAATGAAAACTTGGAGGTTGTGGACAGCTTCACCTA
>CAXITT010000900.1:38885-60429 GCA_964033795.1 Lymnaea stagnalis | reverse complement strand
CCTATATGGTGAACTTGCTTCGGGAAAGAGGAAAACAGGTCGCCCACGTCTGCGATTTAAAGATGTCTGTCAAAGGGACATGAAAGCAGCCAAAATACATACAAGTGACTGGGAGTGTAAGGCAAAAGACCGATCTAAGTGGCGCACAGTTGTCAAAGAGGGCGTCATGGTAGCCGAGGAGCGAAGAATGGAAGAGGCTGCAGACAGAAGAGCTAGGAGAAAGGCCAAAACATTTAGAAGCACGGAACTCGTGTGTAAAAACTGTGGTAAAGACTGTCACTCAAGGATAGGACTGCACAGCCACTCAAGAAGATGCAACCCAACCGAACGGTGATGCACCATCGTCTCACGAGACGGAAGGGTGCCGATATAATTATGCCTAAGATTTCAATCTATTTCCTAATTTATTTTTATCTTGTCATAAACAAGATTAACATACCGCATCAAATAAGAGACAAAAAATAGACATGATATTTTTAGTTTTTTAACAAAGAATCCTTTAACTTCAGAGAATCATTAATTTCGTAAATCGTTTTAAACTCGTTACAGAGAAAAAATAAAAACTAGCTAAATGAAATAAATAAGCAGGTCAACACAAAGTTACTTAATCATTTGCATAGGCTTTTTCAATTGGACCTATTAGGACGACATTTCTTTTTATATAAATGTTTTTTATAATAAACATTCTTGCAAATTTAATAAACATATCCCGCTAAACACAATCGTATGCTTCAATTTAAATTAATACTTATATCATGTACTTATCACGAAAAAACACATTAGTGTGTTTGGAGTCTTTGTTACTTACTTTTTTAAAAAGTAACATTGGTTGGCAACAATGTAAAAAAATTACATTATACCGTAAACAAATCTCGTAATAAATTCACATTTTCCTCCCCTAAAAAACTAGACTCTACCTCGTGAGCCAAATCCCAAGCCTCGTCTTAAACAAACTCAAAATCTATCTCTTGTTCAAAATCCAAAGTTACATCTTCCACAAACTCAAAATCTATCTCTTGTTCAAAATCAAAAGTTACATCTTTAAAAAAAAAAAAATCTCCCTGTAAAAAATCCATAGTTTATATTCTCAAAAGTCACATCTTGTAATTCATCATAATTCATATCTTGTACATAATCAGAAGTCACATGTTAAACATTATAAAAATCTACTGTTTGGACTCTATCAACCGCAACATCTGGTACACCCACTAAATTCATATCTTGCAAAAAAATCATAAGTCACATTTTCATTAACACATTTTCTATTCTGTGCTTCAAATTTCTTTATTTCCTGACTCGTCAATTTACAATCCACCCCAAGACTATCGTGTATCTACAGCATTTCTCTCACCTCTTTTAATTCCACACTAGGTTCTATTATGTTTACAACCTAACTAGATGCAATAAAAACATCAATGGCCCTACATTCAGATATAGTGGCATGACATTCCTAGGAATACCTAAACTCCTCCCTAAAGGCTGTAATAGTCTCCATTAACTCATTTACCAGGCTAACAAAATAAATTTATACACCACAACTCATGGTCTCCCAGTTTCTTTAACGTTTTTTAGAGTTTCTACCTTATCAATGTCTGTTTGTTTTCCCCAAGTTTTAAGCTTATTATCCCACTTTAACTGATTTTCTAGGTTTCGTCTTCTTCCCTGTAATAGCTATTTTGTGTTTGCTCCCTGACCAACTGCTATAACTATTGCCTCTAGTGTACGGATTATCCTAGTTACTATTAATTACACCGTCTGTTTTAGAACTAGCCCCTTCTTTCTCATCACACTCACTATTGTCACTGTCATAAAACTCTTGACTCCTGATTTCTTTTGACACTATTTCTGCACCTACTTTTGCCTTTCTGGTCGCTGCTTCTATTCTTGATCTCATCATCTCTATTTCATGTTTTATTTTTTACTCCAGCGCTTTTTTTCTTCTCGTTTCTTCCCACTCTTCCTTTCTTCTCGTTTCTTCCCACTATTCCTTTCTTCTCGTTTCCTCCCGCTTCTCTTCTTCCCTTCTTTCATTTCCTTCTTTCCTCTTTACTTTTCCTCCTCCTATTTCTTCTCACTCTTTCCCCTTTTTATTTTCATTTTGCCCTTACTTATTCTTCTAATTCTTTCCCCTTATATCTGATGTCTTTTATCCAACTTCCCGATTTTCAGCAATTATTTCCGCTGCAGTTTAGTTAGTTTCAATTTATAATAAGTTACCCACACAAAATTATATGTTCAAATAAAGTACAGCGTTTCTCAATAAGCTAGATACATACTATAATCTTAAATAACCAGTAATATTAATAATATTACTACTTATGTAAATACAATTTTACTTAACTTTGCTTGACTTGACCTGGGCTTCACCTCGCCACACAAAATACAAACAATGTCACAGTTTTTAAGCGTTAACGTGTGCTAGTGTGATGGTGGATGTGGGTCACGTTGTCGGCCTGGCAGTAGCCACGGAGATGATCCGGTCGCCAGGACAGTGATGATAAGGTTGTGATCACCCGCCTCTTGGAGCGGACATCAAAACAGAAAAGAGTGATGTAGATCGATCGGTGGAACACAGCAATTATCGGGACACAGAAATCAGCGCCAAACACAGATCGGCATACGGCAACAGCAATATTGTGCAATAGCAGTGAATAGCCCTTGCTGTGTACAGCAACATTACTGCACATACTCTTCGGGGATTGTCAGCAAGTGGTCTAGAGCAATCAGCTGTGTACCGCTCAGTGGAATACACCAATCAGCGGTTGATAGCTTCGGTCAGGTGCATCCGCTGGGGCAAGAGACACACAGCTTCCGATGAATACATCAGACTTTTTCGGACGATCGACAAGCATCCTCGGACAGATGGGCCAATATAATCCACACTCGAACGGGTCGATGCTTCACAGCCTCGGACGTATTACACACAATGTCAGACGTATTCGGACGAGTCCCAAATAAAGAAATGTAGAACTTACTGTCGAATATTCATCTAACCTTTGACGGCTGGTGCTTACTTGGTAGATATTCTAATCTTTCACTTCTTTCCAGGGGCAACTGTCATCAATATACCAAACACTGACTATCTTGTACGTTATAACCAGAACACTTTAACTGAATAAGAAACTTGAGTGTTTGATGCGACATGATAGTACATGCTTAATAGGAAATAATATGATTATCATATGATATAATGTGATATAACATTGCTTGAAACAAAAATATATTTTCATTTTTTTCAATGCATATCTTAAAACATCTTCAATAACGTATGAAAAATGATAGTATTTGGATAATGTTATTTGAGGTATAGTTAAACGTATATAAATGTACCCACATTTTGTAAAAGCTACAGAACTATATTTACTTAATTGGCACACATATATTTTATTGCATGAAGAGAAAGTAACATCTCTTATTTCAAGACTGTAATATCATCTGATTTAAAGATATTTCATACTCAAGAAGATATATTTTAATTATTGAAATTTAAATGTACTGTCAAACCTTAATTAACTCGCTAACTTTATTACGTAAGGGTTTTTGAAATGGAACCGCCCAATTCTCTATTTGTCTTATCATTTTGTCATCCATTATGTCAATTCTTTTATGTCGCCGAACGCTATTATTATTATTATTAGTGGTTTTATATAGCGTGGTACTCCAGCGTAGGGCTGGGATCACCGTGGTCTACATACAATTTAAAAAACATAATCATACATTTAAACATTAACGGAAAAAAACAATAGCATAAAAATGTGTATTCACTTGACCAATTCCCCAATTACTTGCTAAGCCATAAACGGCCACCAGCAGCATCGTTTATCGGTTAGAGGGGGAAATCAATCATGCTAGTTCAGTTTAAAGTTTTTTTACTTTGCCTCATTCATACATTTATGATGAAATATTGGCTTTCTGCATATTATTAATATTTTTAGTGATTACCTTTATTTATTAAGATTCGTTTTTGTGTCACTTTTCTGATGTCCTTTTGATTAATGTAAGTTAAAACAATTTTTTTTTAAACGTATACAGAGCTGATTTAGAGATTTTAATTACTTCTTAAGAAATATCTCTTCTCTCAGGCGTTTGCCACTAACATAACTGACTTAATTCATAGCAGGAGACAACGGGAAAGTAAAAACCACTCTCCTTAAGTAATTGGTTGGCTTTTAAAAATACCTATTTTCAGGAACACCAAACATTTAATACATCTTGACGTCAAGCAAATAAATACAGCACCACAATTTTTCAATTGACATCAGCATTAAATGAAGTTCATGAAACAAGCCAAAAAATGAAACATGGAAGAAAAAAATATTTCAAAAAAATTATTCACGTTAACATTGTTTTGTTCTTATGTCATTGTAGGCTTATTAATTTGTCAATTAAAAAAAACAAGAAACAAGGTCATAAAAAAACAAACAAACAAAAACTAACGCTCTAGTGTTCGAATGGAGTATAAGAGAAAATATGAAATTTAAAAATTCAAACAGTTCGTGAAATCTCATAATTAGTGTTTAAGTCTGAGTAAAAATAAAAATGTTACGTTTTTTTCAAAAGCAAAATTATAAATTTGAAATTTTACCTTTGAGGTAATACGTGATATCAGTTCATTGCCGATCCAAAAGTCTCCATCCAGTGACCCGAATCCATATTTATAGTCATTCCAGTCTCTTGTGAAGTTTACAAGGCCATTGACACGCCTCTAAAGATAAATATTTTTGTACGAGTCAACGTTATTATCTGGTTTAAATAACGGAATGAATCAACTACTTGAGTTTTTCAAATATCCTCTGCATAGAGTCAAACTGAGTTTTTCAAATGTCCTCTGCATAGGATCAAAGTGAGTTTTTCAAATGTCCACTGTAGATTGTTAACATGCGTTTTAAAATATCCTTGTATACAGGTAACGTGAGTTTTTCAATTATCCTCTGTGTATAGTTAAAGGAAATTGTTTATATATCCTCAGTACAATCTTAACGTGAGTTGTTTCAAAAATCATCTGTATATAGTTAACGAGAGCTTTTCAAATATTCTCTGTATATTGCTATCGAAAATTTTTTAAATATCAATTGTATATTGCTGACGTGAGCTTTTCAAATATCAGCAGTATATAGTTAACGAATTTTCTTGAATCGTTATCTCTATAAAGTTAACCTGAATTTTTCAAATATTCTCTGTACATAGATAATGTTAGTTTTAAAAAATCCTCTGTATACAGTTAACTATATTTTTTATTTAGATATGCTATATATATAGTTAACATAAATCTGGGACTTATTAATGGTTTAATTTAGTTTTTTTCATAACTAAAAATATTTTTTCTAGTCACGATGTAAGAAATTAAGACTAAGAAATAGATATGGTGTTTAAAAAATTAAAGGTAATAATTATAATTTAACATTGCTATAAAGAAAATAATAAGAGATATTTTAAATCTGAGCCTGACATTATTTTGACTTTACCTGTATGATGATCCATCCACCTCCGTCTGTTTCTGTATCACACAGAACTTGTTTCTTGTTGTCTAGTGATGTGATCACTCTTGAACCTTGTGCACTCGACATTCCTCTTTCACATTTAAGCTGACCAAATTGTATCAAATATGAAAGTAACAAGTTTCAGGGAAAATCATTATTTCAGTTTCTAATGATGACACATTTAGTTTTTTTTTAATGTGACGTTAAATTTCATATTCTAAAAAAAAAAAAACAATCATTAAATATATACATTCCGTTAACCTTTTCTGTATCTATTCTGTTAAAAATGTATATTCCATTTTTTTCCCCCAAAAGTTAATATTTTCAAACATGATTTAGATATAATAATAACTTTCTTAAATTTAAGTTAGAAAAATATATAAGTAATATATAAATAGATATTAACAATATCTATCTATCCATCCATCCATCCATCCATCCATCCATCCATCCATCCATCCATCCATCCATCCATCCATCCATCCATCCATCCATCCATCCATCCATCTATCCATCCATCTATCTATCTATCTATCTATCTATCTATCTATCTATCTATCTATCTATCTATCTATCTATCTATCTATCTATCTATCTATCTATCTATCTATCTATTTATCTATCTATCCCTCAATTCACCATCCATCAATCAATCTGTACATTGATACATAAACAATTATTATTATATACATAAAACTTACTTCCAATTGGTTGACTTTCAAAGTGTTGTTTAAACTTCTTGTTACATTGACCAATGATATCTCTATTGTCTCATGATCATTTTTCAGTTCTTTTAATATGGTATCGATCGTTTTTACTTCATTTTGGAGTTCTTTCATTGTATCGTTATTTTTTATGTCATTATTCAGTATTTCTTTTATGGTATCGTTCATTTTTCTGTCATTTTTCAGTATTTCTTTAATGGTATCGTTCATTTTTCTTTCATTATTCAGTATTTCTGTCATTATAGCGTACCATTGTCTTTCATACTTCAGTATTTCTTTTATTGTATTGTTCATGTGTCTTTCATAATTCAGTAATTCTGTTACTTTAATTCCTAAAGCTGAAACATTTAGTCCGATCAGTCTGTTTTCATCCAATAAGAAACCAAGATTTTGAATAATCCATAATCCATCTGCATGAGCTCTCAAGTCGTTCAAATTGAGCGAGACGTTAACTTGATCAATTTTATCAATAACATCATCCATTCGTCTCTCCACATCTGATAGCTTTGGATCATTAAGGCTTTGGATCAGAGCAGAAATTGATTGTTCAGATTTTCTTATTAACTCATGTTCTTTTAATTCGTTTAGCTTTAAGTTGATTTCTTTAGAGATGATTTTCGTATCTTCTATTTTAGTGGAAATTTGATTCATAAACATGTCAAGTTGTTTACCAATATTCACTCCAAAATCAGAAAGTTTTTGTTCAAAATTATTTGTCGCAATTTGCCATGGAATAATTTCAGTTTTTTTTCGTTGATTTGAAATCTCATCTGAATTGATTAGTGAAGGATTTCCTAATCTAAACGAAAATCCCATTCCTTCATCCAATAAATTGGTATTTGGTTTTAGAGTCTTCTTGATAACACCGGCTTTGTCAAAGATTTTGTGTTCAATAGAAATTTGAGATTTGACGTAACTATCGGCTTCATTTTTATCAGAATTTATTGGTAATGTGATTTTTTTAGCGAATTCTTTTCCATGTTTCGAGTTTTTAAATTGAATTGTGCACATAAAGGAAGTTTCAGAACAGTTGGATACATCAGAGAAATACACATGACATTCGCCATGATTCTTTGACATTGACCCAATGACTATTGTGTTATTCCCAGTGTGAACTTGGATATCAGAGTTTACAGCTAACATGCTTACTAGTAGCTGTTCATTATTAAAATAATAAATATCCATTTTGATAAGACTTGCCATATTTGTGTCACTGACTGTGTCAACTTTGCATTGGAGGAGACCACAATAGGTTTGATTTTTAACCAAATATTCTCTTCTTTCCATGGTAAAGTCAAAACCTGGAGTTTAGGTGAAATATAATTATTTTTTAGAAAACAATAATAATTCCTGTGTGTGATTTTTTGTATACATTTATATGATTGTAGTAGATCATCGTTTAGAAGTTCTTAATCTTTATGAGTTAGATTTAGTTATATATATATATCTATAGGATTATTTTATTTAATAAACGGTAGTGTTTGTAATGGTGAATGAACTGTTTTTGTTACCACCAAGTATTAGATTTTTTATGAAAATGTTTTTAAATTGAGTTCTTGACATTTAACAACTGAAATGAAACATGTAATATCCTTAAAATTACATAACGCAAGGTGTTGACATAAAACAAACTGAGTTTTTCACTAAACCTCTAATACACTTGTTACTATAAGATAAAATGTGAACATAAATAAAGCATTTTATTTTTACATCTACAAAATGTCTGTTTAAAAACGATTAACTTTAAAACTAATATTAAAATTAATTATTGAAGAAATTATAAACATTTAAGAGTTACGTATATATAAATATATATATATATATATATATAATGGTAAAATATATGTAGCATTTTCTCATTGCTAAGCAAATGACAACTTCGAGATTAGGCCATGTAAGGAGGATGTAGTCAAGTCGATTTTACAAAATCACATTTGCGTCAAAGTTTTGTTATACATTTGATGTGATTGTTATAGGAATCGTTGTCATAACTTTCATATTTGTTGTTCGTCAAATACTCATTTTCCTTCAAAAAATAGCCCACATAAAATGATACGTGCATACAAAAATGTGACACAAATTTAAAGCTAATTTGAATGTAATTTGATCGCCTGAACTGAGCATAAGGCCGTATTCCAAAGGATTTGCTTTGAGGACAGTTGATCGTGTGAGCTGATCACAAGGCCGTATTCCAAAGGATATGTTGTAAGGACAGTTGATCGTGTGAACTGAGCATAAGGCCGTATGCCAAAGGATATGTTGTAAGGACAGTTGATCGTGTGGACTGAGAATAACGCCGTATTCCAAAGGATATGCCGTAGGAACAGTTGATAGTGTGAACTAAACATCAGACCGTATTCCAAAGGATATGTTGTCAGGACAGTTGGCAGAGTGTGAAAGACTTATTGGACGGCAGCAGCTACAATTTAAAGACGTTTTGAAAGGGGGGCCGGAGGTAAATCAACAAAGAAATCAATGAATGGGACATCATCACTGAGCCACGTTCCATCTGGCCAAAGTAGTTTATGAAGGAGTCAAAAACGCAGAAGAAACGAAAAGTTTGCACACAAAAACAGCATTATGGAAGACCAAATTTAACCAGGGGTCAAGGTTATCTTGAGAGAAATGTAGCCGATATATGAAGTGACTAAAAAAAAATTAGTGTTAAACCTGAAAAAAGAAACGCAAGTCATTGGCTGATATCTCGAGCACAACTTACAGGCTAAGCGCTATTTTTTAATTTTATTCTTTTTCTTTTTTTTCTTTCTTTTTGTTCGCTGACAAAGGCTTCCTGTCGACACGTTCGTTGTTTTGTTGTATTCTTTTTTCAGGTGTTACTTTACTTTATTTTACTTATTTCATATTTTGATAAACTGCTTGCAATCTCTCTCCTTATTACCCAAGTCCGATATATTTAGATAAGTCAATTAAGCAATTTGATATAGTGTCACGAGTTATTCCATAGTCTTGTGAAGACGGAATGATAATATATATATCCACCCATATATATGTATCACGTCTATTAGAAAACCATTAACACTGATGATTATAATGTTGTTGCAACATTTAAAAAATATTTAATAATTTATTTACCCTTACTATATACATTATAAAAAAATTTGGCATACATTTCTTTTTAGATTAACATGGATTCCTACACTATATTCTGTTTGTACTTTAAAGTCTGATCCACTCAATAAGAATTCAATCGTTTTCTATATTCACTTTAATCTTTAATAATAGCTCTAAAACATGTATATCATTTGTTTTTACTTCAATGGATTTAAGAAAAGAAACACGATTTAAAAGGAAGTTTGTTATATTTACGTTACACATAAAACTCAAACTTGCAAGGGATTACTATAGACACTGTATTGTAGGTAACTAACAAAGAAAATGTGCATGCAATGGAGTAATATAGAAAATGTACATGTTAGGGACTAACATAGACTAGTCAATGTTAATGTAGAGACTAACATAAAAGATATACATGTAAGGGACTAACATAGAAGATGTTTATGTAAGGGTCTAAAATAGAAAGTGTACATGTACCGGACTAAAATAGACAATGTGCTTGTAAGTGACTAATATAAACAATGTACTTGTAAGGGACTAACATAGACTGTGTACTTGTAATGGACTAACATATAAAATGTACTTGTAAGGGACTAACATAGACTGTGTACTTGTAATGGACTAACATATAAAATGTGCTTGTAAGGGACTAACATAGACTGTGTTCTTGTAATGGACTAACATATAAAATGTACTTGTAAGGGACTAACATAGACTGTGTACTTGTAATGACTAACATATAAAATGTATTTGTAAGGAATTAACATAGACAATGTACTTGTAAGGGGCTAACATATAAAATGTGCTTGTAAGGGACTTACATAGACAAAATAATTGTAAGTGATTATCATACGTTACATTGTCTAACATAGTTAAAAGTTTATTATAAAAGTTTCACTATTTGGTTAATTAGTAGTATTTCTTATTTAAATCTTTTAAATTAAAACCCTTGTAAAGTTAAATCTCCAAAATCAATTGCGTTAATTCATTCATTTATAACAAAGAACAAATGATATATTATGATATATTGAAGAGTTAAGTACCAGCTTGGTCGTCTCATCAGTCCCAATGATTTGCTCAAAGTAAAGGCGTGGATTGAATCGAATTAACAAATCATTGGATTAATTCTGTATATTCTTGCCATTTAGTGAAACATCGGCAGAAATAAAATTAACGATCGGTGGAAAGCTTTAAGGCTGCCGAGGAATCAGCTAGGAGTTTTTAGAGTAGCAACACCATACCCCCAACCGTTGCAAAAATGCAAGTACATGGATGCAGCAACGAGCACTACTAGAACCAGAACCAGAACCAAAGAAACCCTCAATATTACATTTTCCCAACAAAACGTCTACTTGTAACACAGAACGATTTCATTTCTAAAAAAATATTTCCACTCAGATATTTGAACACATAAATATTTATATTTAAATCTTTGTTGTTTCCAAGTATAAAACTGAACGCTTTTGCTTCTAAAGAAATGTTTACATTAAGAAATTTGATCACACAATATTTATTTAGAACTTTTTGTTGGTTATTAATTTTTTTATTTTTTTTTTTATTTTGTCCGCTAAAGAAGGCGTTGCTTCCTTTTAATGTTATTGTCATTTTATTCAATACTAAACATATATTGTCTCCATAGTGATATACCTCATTCAACTTGAAAGCAGGAAAACATAAACTATTGAACTGTGGTATGATGAGGCACTGAAAAATTTCATGGCTGCTTGGAAAGTACAGACTGGGACAGATTTATAAACGTTTAGCCAGACAAGTACGAGAAACACCGTCAATTGCTGTAATAAGTTATTTATAGATGAAATTATCCCCCCTCCCAACTCAAAAATATATCAGTATGCAAAAACAACAAACCCTGTATGAGCAGAGAAATAAGGGAGGGCTTTCTCCACAATTAAACCATGTTTAAGATTAACTATCATGGATTCAATAAAGCTTAAAACAAAAAAAACAAAACAAACAAAACCAACAAAATATGGAAACATTCCTCCTTTCTATCAACTCAAAGGCTTGTTGGGCTGGTCTAAAACAAAACCAACAAAATATGGAAACATTCCTCCTTTCTATCAACTCAAAGGCTTGTTGGGCTGGTCTAAAACAAAACCAACAAAATAAGGAAACATTCCTCCTTTCTAGCAACTCAAAGGCTTGTTGGGCTGGTCTAAAACAAAACCAACAAAATATGGAATCATTCCTCCTTTCTATCAACTAAAAGGCTTGTTGGGCTGGTCTAAAACAAAACCAACAAAATATGTAAACATTCCTCCTTTCTATCAACTCAAAGGCTTGTTGGGCTGGTCTAAAACAAATAACAGGATATATTCCTAAGCGTGAATGCTTGTGTGTTAGGACGTCAAGAATGGACTTAAAGACTTTAATGACAAGTATTGACGCTTTGGCAGTCTGGATGTTGGAAGTGTACTTATAGAAATGAATTCATTTAAAGATAGCAAGACAACACATGATGAAGCTCTCGTGTTAACCGAACATGAAGTAATGTCTTCATTTAAACAATTGGACTCAGCCAGGACATAGGGACGAGACAAATTAAGGGATCGGCTCATCAAGCTATGCTCGGACCACTTCTCTTTCATATTTTATTACATAATTAATTAATCTTATGTAATTCACACTATAACAAAAAGTTGGAAGCTTCAGAAATCATAAGAATTGCAAGGGAAAATAAGTTAACTTGCTGCAACGAATTTAGTTTTGTCTCACTTTCATCTATGGTAATGACATGTTTTGAGAAATTATCAATTTTGAAAGAAGTGCAGCAAAAATTTTACAGACACAAATATGCTTATAAACCTGACTGGAGCACCCATAATGCTATCTTATGATTGTTTGAGAGACTTTACCATAACCTAGACAGCCCTAAAAATATGCCAAAGTTTATTACTTATACTTCTCATCAGCATTTAACAGTAGCCAACAACAACTTATGATAATGACAGTTTCCTCGTTAGGTGTACATTTAAACATTCAAGCTTTTATATTGAATTTTTTAACAAATCACCCGAAATATGTAAAAGTAAATTACCAATTATCTCTAACCAAAGAAATAGCAATGGGGTGCCATAAGTTTCCGTGTTACCCCTGTACTGTATACATTTTACACGAATGATGTTCCGAGCTAAAGTGACACCGTTTCAATCATAAAAGTTCCTGATACCCTCACGGTCAGCTCAATATCTGAGGAGAAGTCCTACATCACAACTTAGTTACAAGCTTTATCAATGAGTGCAATGATACTTTTCTTCAGCTGAATGTCTCAACAACAAAGTAAATGGATATTGAATTCATCAGGAGGGTGGAAATCAGATTACAGATCTAAACATATAAAAAACATGTAGATAAAATAGAGGCATATAAGTACTTAGGTTTAACTTTTAATTTAAAAGCTAACTTTGCATGATCACGTCAAAATGCTGTATACATATATTTAATCAAAGACTTTCCTACCTTTAAAAAACTGCACACTTTTAGCGTTAAAACAAGTCATTCAATTATTCTACATTGCAACAGTTTGAAGCCTACTCAACTTCAGTATTACCTGCTGTTGTCGGAATTCATTGTCTTATATAACACCAAATAATAAGTCTAAGCAAGAAAGCTAATAACATAACACAAAATAAACATCATGACTTGGGGAACTGTTTACTAAACATATTTTGAATGATACATCCCATCCTCTTCATCTCAGATACATAGGATCCGCCGGTTAAGGACGAATTCTTTCCATCATGGTGAAGACCGAAAGATATAGAAATACATTTGTTCCCCAGTCAGTACGAATCTATTAGCGTGCCACCAGAAGTCAGAAATTTAAATGAGAGCTAATAAGTCCCTGGTATGGCTATGAGAAAAAAGAATGGCTTTTTTGTTTTACTAATGAATAATTTAATGTAGATGTCTTGAGTTCAAATTGTTATATTTATATGCTGATAATTTATAATAAAATATATAAAAAGAAATTCTCATTTGTTTGAATCCATAAGATAATCGTATTTTATCTTAGTAGTGATCATTTTATAAATAATTATATTTTATTTTATTAATATATTTTTTTCTTCTTTTTTAAAGCTATCAGCTTTAAGGATAACAAGAAATTATGCTAAAGTTTCATTCAAAAATATATTTTTCCCCTTCGAAAAATTAAATGCAACCCATTATTTTAAAACTTCCTTAATATTTGTCTTTTAATCAGTAGTTAATTAAAATATTTTTTAAAGTAGTATAAGTTTACACTTATTTTTATACTTTGATTGAACAGTATCTTATTGTAATAATTGTATACATAAACTTAAATGGACTATAGATACGTTATATAAAAAAAAAAAATAATATTCCATTTACCTTATCATGAAAGATAATCCATAATACTTTACCTTATATATCATATATTTATATATACTTCCACGAAAATGGGTTGCCTCTACGCGGCGTGGAAGACGAGTAAGGCGAGCTGGCGCCCGAAACCAAAACCCATAGCCTCCCCGGCAGTCCCGACCGAAAGACCCACTAGGTAAGACGGGAGGTGACGCAAAGCCTCTCCCTCAATGGGAGGAAGATATCTGCCCAAGCCCCGACTCAATGGTTACTCCAAATTTATCTTTAAAGCAGGTCACAGCGACCTTAAAAAGCTTTCGACATCCACTGCTGGGAGGCAAGGTGGGACCAAGTAGAGCGATTGTTGCGATGCCTGGACAGCATCCCCTCCCCGCGGACGACCTCAAGGGGAAGACTGCCCCTCTTACGCGTATGGCGCGCGACAGGTTCGCGCAAGGCCAAAAAGCTACTGGTCGCGAACGAACGGGTGCAAAGAGTCATCCGGAACAGACCCTAGTCGTGTTACAACTGAATGTGTGTGGAATAAGGCAAAAGCTGCATGAAGTAACAAAACTACTCCACGAACGCGAAGCACTATTCCAGGAGACGTTACGGCATGGGAAGCCGCTCCATAGCACATGTTACTCGCTAAACCACTGCAAGTGCGGCTGATGCCGCGGCATTACCACAGCGGTGCGAAATGACCTCGCGGTGGAGGTCATAGAGAGACGAAACTCTTCAAACACTGATACTCTAACAGTGAATGTGACAAAGCTGGGCAAGATGTTCACAGTAACGAACGTTTACAACACACCACTCAATACAATTACAATCCCCACCCGGGGGGAAACGATGTTCAGGAGAACGATAATTGCTGGTTATTTTAACGCCCAATTGCCCTTGTGGGGCTACACAGAACGGAACGCTTCAGGGAAGCAAGTAGAGGAGGTCTGTTTTGAGACGAACCTTATCAGACTTCAGGACGAAGAGAGTGCGCCCACTCTCCTTCACACCGGACATAGCACGGAGTCCCGGCCAGATTGACCCTCATATCAGCCGACCTAGCGGCCAGTCAGAGTCTGGAAATCCTAGCAGAAATTGGGAGCGACCATCTGCCCATATTACTTAAGATTACTCTTGGAACCTCCAAAACCCGTTGTGACAAACGACACTGGTTTTTCCGGAAAGCCAAGTGGGGTGAGTACGAGAAGCAAACGGAGACCAAGCTCCGCGAGCTCGATGTCGAGTCAGGCGACATAGATGGAGCCTTCGAGAAGGTAAATGGTATCATCTTGGAAGTCGACCGTAAGACGATTCGAAGGACGAATGGGAAGCAAAAATTCAGACCCTTCTGGAACAGGGAACTGAAAGAACTCGTGAAGCGAAGAGCAAAAGCCCGAAAACAAGCCGCAAGAAAGAAGACGCCTGCAGCTCGAGCAGCTTACAACCGACTTACGGCTGAATTTCGGGCGGCTGTCCAAAAAGCAAAAAAGTCAAAATGGGTAAGCGCGTTTGAAAAGCTTGACCTCCCAGACAGCAGGAAAGTGTAAAGTCTTCTTGAAAATCTCTCTGATGTGAGGAAGGCCGAATACCCACAACCAATTAAAACTACGAATGGCGTCGAGGCGAGCGACCCAGAGAGGGCAAAAGCACTAAATATTCACTTTGCCGCAGTAAATAAAAAGACCAGAGAGACCGAAGAGCACCGCAACATCAGACTTCTAAGGAAAAGGGGAGCTCTAACCCAACGCATTGGGCCCCAGCCAGAGCTTTTCACAACTCCCTTCACAGTGGAAGAATTGCGAACCGCACTAGACAAGTGTGGACCAGCCAAATCACCAGGGCCTGATAGGGCAAATAACGAGATGTTGACCCACCTAGGGAAACAGGGGAGAGAAATTTTGCTGGCTCTCATAAATAAGACCTGGGCCACAGGCACCCTGCCAAAAAAGTGGAAACAAGCCACAGTCATCCCAATTCCCAAAGAAGGCAAAACAGGCCATTTACCAAGTAGCTACAGGCCAATATCTTTAACATCATCTGTTGGAAAGGTAGCAGAACGAATGGTAAATGGAAGATTCTACTGGTTTCTTGAGAAGAACAAGTGCCTACCACCAACGAAATGTGGCTTCAAAAGGTCAAAAACCCATGGATCATGTGATCCGACTTATCCAATCAATGACAAACGAGCTTCAAAAAAAGAATCACTCGGTAGCAGTTTTCTCTGACCTCAAACAAGCATATGACCGAGTATGGCGCACGGGCCTCATGTACAAATTTCAAAAGCTGACAATCACAGGTAACATGTCCACATGGGTGGAAAACTTTTTAAAGGACAGAACTATCACCACACAGGTTGGCGACAGTATATCAGACCAAATAGTCCTTGAGGACGGACTCCCGCAGGGGTCTACCCTCAGTTGCACCCTATTCCTATAAATAGCTTATGTATATGACTTGCAAGAGGAATTAGAAAGTGAAAACGCAATGTTTGCGGACGATTTGTCTATCTGGAGCTCGGGGAGGAATGTCAAAGATCTGCTCTCAGTTGCACCCTATTCCTATAAATAGCTTATGTATATGACTTGCAAGAGGAATTAGAAAGTGAAAACGCAATGTTTGCGGACGATTTGTCTATCTGGAGCTCGGGGAGGAATGTCAAAGATCTGCAGAACCAGCTGCAAGACGACCTCGACAGAATAGAAGCCTACACGAGGCTGTGGAAAATGGTCGTCAATACGGACAAGACGGTGTATACAAAATTTACCAACGGAAGAAACGCACTGAAGATTGAAACGAAATTGACCATCTATGGGAAAGAGTTGCAATGGGATCTGACTCCAGTTTACTTGGGAGTGAAGTTGGACAAGAAACTCCAATTTCACAAACACGTACGCGAACTGTGCGCAAAAACCATACATAAGTTAGGCCTGGTGAAGAAGTTGGCATGCACGGACTGGGGCGCGGACGCAAGACTACAGAGATCACTCTACCTCAGTGGTGTGAGGGGAGCCATGGATTACAGCCTTCCAGTTCAAACCGTCGCGAGCCCATCGGCTCTGGAGGAACTGGACCGCATACAAAACCGAAATCTCAGGTTTGTTTTCAGGGCGATGCGCACAACACCCACGGCTGCGGTGTAAATCTTAGCAGACGTTGAACCGCTCGAAATGAAACGGGAAAAGGCAGTCGTAACGACAGTGCAACGGTATCGTCGAATGGACAGAAACGAGCCCTGTTTCAAACTGCAGAATGAATGGGTAAAGAAGACCAGATTAAAGAGACCGTCCTTCATGGACCCGGTCCACCGCCTTGAGGAAGGTGTGGCCTTACCCGGAAACAGAGAGAAAGTGAAGGTCATCCCGGCAAGGGGACCTCACGAGAGCCTAACCCGGCCTGATATACGTCTTACCTTTACCAACACCAAAGCCAACAGAATCAGCCCTCCCGCAGATCTATCAGAGGCAGTGCTTGCGACGATTAACGCCCACTCGGACAGCCAGGTGAAAGTCTTTACAGACGGCTCATGCTTCGCGAGGGAAAATAGCATTGGTTACGGTGCCCTCATCCAGTATCCCGCGAAGATAGCTCAAACCGAGGAGCTATCCGGACCAAGCTGTGGAAACAGAACAAAGCCTAGATGCGGAGATCGAGAATAATACTGGTTGCTCTGAAGAGGGTCCACCAACGCCTGGCAAAACGAAAATGCTTCCCAGACGTCGTGATTTTCTCCGACTCACGATCAGCTCTAGAACACGTGGGAAGGGGCTCGAAGGAAACCACAATGATAGGCGCCATTCTGGAGACAGTAGGCAGCATACATGCAAAGGGCGGCAGACTAGTTCTGCAGTATATCACTTAACACGTTGAGGTGGCGCAGCAGGACAAGGCGGACTTCCTAACCAAAGAAGGCGCGTCCCACCCCAGCCAAATAAACCGATGACCAAGGTGGGGGTCACGTCTTGGCTGAAAGAACATTTCCGGAAGAAGTAGTTCGACAGGTTGTACGCAGAAGAAACCGGACGACAGCTGCACCGGAGAAGACGGCGACCGAGCAAGAGTGACCCATGGTTGGGACTAAAGAGACCAGAGCCTCATCACACAGATGAGGACTGGACACTGCGCGACACGCAGGTACCTCCACAGACTAGATGATTGAAGGGAACCTACTGCCGATTCTGTGGCGAGGCAGAAGAAACAGTGGCTCATTTGGTCATCACGTGTCCGAGTGGGGGATGGGGGCAAACGGGCGAGACCCGGAGGCCTGCCTTGAAGATATGCTTTATGGCGATGCCCAGCAGATAAGGCTTGCCGCCAAATTAGTAGCCAGGGCTCTAAGAGACTAAGTCTCAGCCCAACAGAGTATTGACATTTTTAAATATATATACATTTATATTATTTAGGCATTTTTATATAGCGCTTACCTTAAAGCTCTAAGCGCTTTACAATTATTAAAAACATGTAAACTAAGTAAAATAAAAATGAGACACTAGGATAGTAACTACTATACTATAGAATATAGTATATATTAAAATTGAAATGACAAATACACTTACACAAGAAATCATATCAACACTAATCAAACATTTACGGTGTGCTACATTTGGAACAAAGTCAGATGCAGGAAAAGCCCCATATGTTGTACAAATGAAATGATGCTGATGAAATGATCACTCAACAAAAAATATGTGTATATATATTGGAGTACATCAAC
Source organism: Lymnaea stagnalis (assembly GCA_964033795.1). Classification (NCBI taxonomy): domain Eukaryota; kingdom Metazoa; phylum Mollusca; class Gastropoda; family Lymnaeidae; genus Lymnaea; species Lymnaea stagnalis. The sequence goes on along the minus strand of CAXITT010000900.1, from coordinate 42,088 downwards.
GTTTTCTGATATACTAAAGCATTCAAAAACTATATTTTAATTGAAATAATCAAAATAGTATGACATGCTATACATTTGACTTACCTTGACAAGGCATTGTCACCATTAAGAGGATTAATGGCATACACCATAAATTAAAATTCATCTTTTTTCGATAAATGTTCATCTCAAAATTGTAAATTCATCAAGTTAGTTCATGCAGGACTTGGTGTATTCTCTGTTTAAAAGAACACTTTTACATTCGCATAAACTGGCCAACAAAACAATATGGATTTGAGAGACTTGAGAGTTAATAATATATACATTATCCTCGGTTCTCATTGGTTAAAAATAATTAACAATTGACGTCACGTGTTGCTCAATTCTTTCAAGATGTCAAGGGAACATGCTAGATATGAGGAAACGGAATACAACATTTAGATAACGAGGTAGGAGTAAACATCACGAGGTAAAAAAATGTGCAACTATAACATTTCTGTTGACAGACAGGCGATGTTTAAAGTAGGTTTTGTCAATTGTTTTGTTAAGTCACGTGACGACCTAAACACGAACAATGGGCAAAACCAGATAAATATAATAGTGGGAGATATTTGGTTTCATGGGTCTGCTGAAAGTATGGTATTGTTAGTTTGTTAGTTTGTGTTTTTAAGTTTATAAAGCGTAAGTTAAGTAGAAATTAATAACTTTCAAATGTGAAATAAAGACCGATACACTTAATTTTATATCTAATACGCGTCCAAGGTCATTATAATCATTTAATCCTACAATAATCACTTTAAATACAGCAACTGAAATATTTTTAAATGTAAATTAACGTTAAAAAAAAACAACAACAACACAAGAACAAAAATATTTAATTTTGATTTGTTTTAAATTTAACAATGAAAAAAAAATGTTTAATCAAAGATAATTATTAAGTTTAACTTATAACAGGACTGACAAAAAGATTCTATTTAATATATAAAACGTATAAAATAAATAATTTAAATTGATACTTTTTACATTTTGTGTACAAATATAAGAATTGTCTTGTTCAATCAAAATGTCTGAGGAATCAAAGTAAGTGATGACTACGTCCACATGGTCAAGTGGGATCTCGTTGTTTGATAATAAGAACAAACACAAGTCATTCTAAGCCCGCATTAAGTCTTTAGGCATGGGTACACTTATGGAACTGAGCCCGCATTAAGTCATGTTAGGTTCATTTTAGTGTGCCACAGTATCTCGTTGTTTGATAATAAGAACAAACACAAGTCATTCTAAGCCCGCATTAAGTCTTTAGGCATGGGTACACTTATGGAACTGAGCCCGCATTAAGTCATGTTAGGTTCATTTTAGTGTGCCACAGTAACCAAGCTGAAATGAGTTCAACTAACACAAGTAGATAGTAGGGGGGCGTATCTGTCACATGGTTACATAAACTGTTGAAATAGTCTATGTCTTTTTTTTTTTTCTTTTTTTTTACAAACTTCATGTTCATAGTCTCGATGGTTCTGTTTATGTGATTGAGAGCTCCGTAGAATTTGTTTAACATGTATATAATTAAATTCAGATATAATTAAACATCAGTGACGTCACATGATATTTCTTTCAGCTAAACATCAGTCCACGTAAGGTATTTGTTGAATAACATCACTGATCTGGGCCATAATTAATGTGACTGCAAGGTAGCAGTTCTTAGAGACAAGTGTCCCAACTTCGTTTCATTTTTTCTACATCTTTGGCTTTTCCTGCATCTTATTTTTTTCAAATTTTACACACCGTAAGTGTTTGATAATGTAAATAAGATTTCTTGTGTAAGTTTATTTGTCATATTAATTTTAAATTGTATACTTGGCTGGAGATGAACTCATTGACTTTTGACCGAAAATAAATTTTCAAATGTAATTAACAAGGATTTTTATTTTAATGATGATGTTGTCTTTTGAATAGTCCAAATACTCAAAGCCCGCCCGACGGTTGCTGGCGCCCTGTGCAAGCTTAACTTTGGCGTCCCTTATAATAAGTTTAATCATTAAAGAAAAAAAACCAAGTTATTCGGTAATGAGTTTATTACCTATGTGTTTGTTTATTGTGTGTTCAAACTTTCACCCTATGCGAAGAACCCTTTCAGTGCACTCTTCCCTGTCCCTGTATGCAAATTAAGAATGCAGCTTTCATTGTATGAAAACGCAATGCATGAAAAGCGATTGTACGAAAAGTTAGAATACTGTGTCTCGAACCTTGACCTGAGGATCACACCTCACTATAATAAACTAAGTGAATTTAAATATTTACTGGACGCCTGGGGTGCTTCTATGGCCAAGGCGACATGTGCGAAGACAAAGGTCGTACACCCTAAAGGCCGGCCCTGATACTCTGGTCCGATATACTGGACTATGGGTTCTCGAATCCTGTTCACCACTATATGTATTTGTGATGCATTGATTTATGATATTTTTTTCTAACCCTATAAAATTAAAATTGTTTGGATGTTAAAGATGAAAAAACATTTATTAGGAATTCCACATGTTATTAGTTTCTAACATTACTGTGTGATGTATCAATTTGTACATGAAACAAGAGTTGTACAAACAGTGTATTGTTAAATTGTTTATTTTATTGGTTGTTTCTTTTATTGATTAGTTATTTTATTGATTGTTTCTTTCATTGATTATTTCTTTCATTGATTTTTTTCTTTCCTTTCTTGTTTCTTTCAGTCGTGAATCAGTTTGTGTGACTCCGTTTTCTAGCTGTAGTTGATACTTTAAATACACTGTCACTGTACACCAGTACACACGTGTACATAAACACTGGACAGTCGAGTTTATTGCGGTTTTAATAACGAGGCTAATTATATAATATACTACAATTTAATTTAAGCATCATCCCATACTGGCTGTTGATTCTGCTAACAAGTTTAGCCAAATAACTACACATGCTACTTGGATCACAACACTACTTTTTATTGCTACTACTATTAACACCAACTAACAATAAAACTAACCCTGATACAGTCGGCGTCCTACCCCATTCACTCCCCCTGCTCGACTGACTAACTGCCCACCAGCACAGCAAACCCCCTTTAGTATTCCTACGGTTTTAGTTAGAACGCCTGACACAAAACAGACGCTCAGGGATTCTAACACCTCGACGCTTTCATTGGTTGTTTCTTTCTTTGATTGTTTCTTCCATTTGTTGTTTCTTTCATTGATCGTTTCTTT
>CAXITT010000900.1:26198-37284 GCA_964033795.1 Lymnaea stagnalis | reverse complement strand
GATCTAATGTTATTTTTTGTTTTTTTATTGCATAATTGTTAATGCTTTTTAATATATGTATATACTTTTTAAAAACATTAATTGTTTTAGTTCGTTTAGATATACAATTAAAAAAAAAAAAAAAACTAATTTTAATAGCTTCACAAACTAGTCTCGCTTTATCATAGACGGTGTCTTTAAATAATAATAAGCAATATAAAACTCAAGCAATCTTATAAATTTGTTTTTTTTTGGTATATTTTATTTATAGCTTTAGTTATTATACTTGGATACAACAGTGTTAGTCAATGATGCGATTTGACATTTGTTAAATATTTCACAATCGGACAAGTTCAAGAACAATATTGCAAACCATCATTTAAAGAAGAAAGTTTCTGTAACATGTGTGCTGCCAAGGAAATCACTTTTTGTTTTCATTCGTGCTCTTGAATGTGTCCAAAATAAATTGCAAATATTTGGAGTTAAAATAATGAAGCTTATTTTTGTACCCTAGGAAACTATAATATATGTTGACACCAATAAAATTGCCTTCTTAACAAGTTTCTTACATTTTTAAAATGATTTTGACAATGTCAATGATTATAATCGTTTGTTAGAATCTCATTTCAGCATAATTGCCACTTGATTTTATTATTGGTTCATTGCGATTAATATTCGAGTAAAATAGTACGCGCATTATGTTCATGTAATATATTTGACTTGTGGTTGTCCATTTAAGGCAATTTATTACATCTTTAGTGTATGGTCGGGGATGTTTATAAAAACACATGTACCTTTTTAGCTCTTGGCCCAGCCGTTTAACCAGTCTTCTTTTAAGAGAAATGTTGAGAAATTACAAATGTTAAAAATCCGTTAAGGGTCATATAAGGACATTTTTCTTTAAATATAGTTTGATACATTAGAGCGATTAGAGCCTGACTAAAAGCATGGACTCAAGTGCTATACCAGTAATCAATTTGTCATTATCATCAGTAAAGTTAGTTGATAGTTCTAAATTAAAACATGGTACACATGTACACATGGGCCTCACTATAATTCACAATATGGTACATAGGTAAATAGACGCCTTATTTAAATTACAATATACTACAAATGTAAATAGTACCCTCACGTTAAATGACACAACGGTGCATATGTACATAGCAGCATCACTTTAAAATAACAATATGGTACATAGGTAAATAGACGCCTTATTTAAATTACAATATACAACAAATGTGAATAGTACCCTCACGTTAAATGACACTACGGTGCATATGTACATAGCAGCATCACTTTAAAATAACAATATGGTACATAGGTAAATAGACGCCTTATTTAAATTACAATATACAACAAATGTGAATAGTACCCTCACGTTAAATGACACTACGGTGCATATGTACATAGCAGCATCACTTTAAAATAACAATATGGTACATAGGTAAATAGACGCCTTATTTAAATTACAATATACTACAAATGTGAATAGTACCCTCACGTTAAATGACACTACGGTGCATATGTACATAGCAGCCTCACTTTAAAATAACAATATGGTACATAGGTAAATAGACGCCTTATTTAAATTACAATATACTACAAATGTGAATAGTACCCTCACGTTAAATGACACTACGGTGCATATGTACATAGCAGCATCACTTTAAAATAACAATATGGTACATAGGTAAATAGACGTCTTATTTAAATTACAATATACTACAAATGTGAATAGTACCCTCACGTTAAATGACACTACGGTGCATATGTACATAGCAGCATCACTTTAAAATAACAATATGGTACATAGGTAAATAGACGTCTTATTTAAATTACAATATACTACAAATGTGAATAGTACCCTCACGTTAAATGACACTACGGTGCATATGTACATAGCAGCATCACTTTAAAATAACAATATGGTACATAGGTAAATAGACACCTTATTTAAATTACAATATACAACAAATGTGAATAGTACCCTCACGTTAAATGACACTACGGTGCATATGTACATAGCAGCATCACTTTAAAATAACAATATGGTACATAGGTAAATAGACGCCTTATTTAAATTACAATATACTACAAATGTGAATAGTACCCTCACGTTAAATGACACTACGGTGCATATGTACATAGCAGCATCACTTTAAAATAACAATATGGTAGATAGGTAAATAGACGCCTTATTTAAATTACAATATACTACAAATGTGAATAGTACCCTCACGTTAAATGACACTACGGTGCATATGTACATAGCAGCATCACTTTAAAATAACAATATGGTACATAGGTAAATAGACGCCTTATTTAAATTACAATATACTACAAATGTGAATAGTACCCTCACGTTAAATGACACTACGGTGCATATGTACATAGCAGCATCACTTTAAAATAACAATATGGTAGATAGGTAAATAGACGCCTTATTTAAATTACAATATACTACAAATGTAAATAGTACCCTCACGTTAAATGACACTACGGTGCATATGTACATAGCAGCTTCACTTTAAAATAACAATATGGTAGATATTTACATAGTAGCCTTCCTTTAAATTGCAATAGGTAGATATGGACACAGTAAATTGCCTTAAATTACCATATAATACATTTGCACATATTATATATAGCCTATCTTTAAATTACATGCAATAGGATCTCGTTAAAAAATGTAGTTTTTATACGTAGTTTATTTATCAAGAATATTTAAAAGCATTCACTTCTAATTTTTAACTAGTACATATGCGGCTACCCAGGCAATATTACCATGACATACAATTACCTTTACTTACAACGATAAGACTTGCAATTTTTAAAAAAACGAAAATAATAATTGAAAGTACAGTTATACTTTTCTGTTTCAAATTATTTTTTTGCATATCTTGGGTAAAATATCTTTATGGTATAATATTTTATAATCTTCTTATTCACGTACATTAAATAAAGTGTTAGGAGCTGTACCACTTTATCTATCACTACTCATCCACCTTACTTATAATGCATACATACATATACATATATATATATATATATATCAAGTTTTACATTTGTGACTTGGTATTAATTCAGTGCTGTCTAACTATTAAGATAATTTACAGCTAAAGAAGCATTAGACGGATCCGATGGTATTCATCACTAAATACTTTATTCAAACATTACAATTCCCAATATAAAATAAATCTCCAAGTTGGAATAACATAATTGGCATAATCACATACAATTCAAATCCTGTATAATGCATACAATTCAAATCCTGTATAATATACACTGGTGGAAGAGAGCTATTCCAATGCTATTAGATGTATCTTTCGCGCAATACAAGTGCACACATTGACAATCATGTCATGTTCAAAATTCATCTATCAACCTCTTTCTTGTCTCTCTGCGCATGACAGTCGAAACTTTTAATTAAATACTAAAAATTACGAAACAATATATTCTTATTATTATATAGGTGTTATAGGAGCTGACACATGTTATAACAACATTATGGAAAATACCACGGCATCGCTATATACGTTTCCGGGTTAATATGGTGGGCTGTTTGGTGGAAAGTGTGCTGCTGTCACGATAGGACACGTTCTCATTAGGTTACGTTGTGCCTACTTTGTAATATTTATTCCCACCTACTGTAATCTACCTAAATGCACAATACATAAATCGATATAAATGCATTATAATTGATTAACTCTTTTTGTTCCAGAATTTATAAAATATTCATCTTTTTCAGAACAATATATATTTATTTAAAATGTTTTTGCATCCATTCCCCGCGGCACTAAAGCCGATGCATGGCTTTGAACTGCCTCACTGTTTCCTTCTACTCAGATCATCCATCCATCCATCTATGTGGCACTACAGCCGATGTATGGCTTTGGCCTGCCTCACTGTTTCCTTCTACTCAGATCATCCATCCATCCATCTATATGGCACTACAGCCGATGCATGGCTTTGGCGTGCCTCAATGTTTCCTTCTACTCAGATCATCCATCCATCCATCTATGTGGCACTACAGCCGATGCATGGCTTTGGCCTGCCTCACTGTTTCCTTCTACTCAGATCATCCATCCATCCATCTATGTGGCACTACAGCCGATGCATGGCTTTGGCCTGCCTCACTGTTTCCTTCTACTCAGATCATCCATCCATCCATCTATGTGGCACTACAGCCGATGCATGGCTTTGGCCTGCCTCACTGTTTCCTTCTACTCAGATCATCCATCCATCCATCTATGTTGCACTACAGCCGACGCATGGCTTTGGCCTGCCTCACTGTTTCCTTCTACTCAGATCATCAATCCATCCATCTATGTGGCACTACAGCCGATGCATGCCTTTGGCCTGCCTCACTGTTTCCTTCTACTCAGATCATCCATCCATCCATCTATGTGGCACTACAGCCGATGCATGGCTTTGGCCTGCCTCACTGTTTCCTTCTACTCAGACCATCCATCCATCCATCTATGTGGCACTAAAGCCGATGCATGGCTTTGAACTGCCTCACTGTTTCCTTCTACTCAGACCATCCATCCATCCATCTATGTGGCACTACAGCCGATGCATGGCTTTGAACTGCCTCACTGTTTCCTTCTACTCAGACCATCCATCCATCCATCTATGTGGCACTACAGCCGATGCATGGCTTTGGCCTGCCTCACTGTTTCCTTCTACTCAGACCATCCATCCATCCATCTATGTGGCACTACAGCCGATGTATGGCTTTGGCCTGCCTCACTGTTTTCTTCTACTCAGACCATCCATCCATCCATCCATCTAAGTGGCGCTGCAGTCCCTCACTACTTCCTTCAACTCAGAACTAACTTATGCTTTTCTATTCCATGATTTTTTTTTTTTATGATTCTGCTATTTTCTAGAAATTCATTACACATTTGTTCAATATTAGTTTGACCTACATGAAAGGTAAATTTAAAAAAAAAAAAAACAGAATAAAGACGTATATGTCGATCCATAGAACTAGGTACAACGTGGTAAAAATGTGTGGATTCTCTTTCATCCCCCTAATATGTGTTCTCGGAAAAAGTTTTAGAACAAAATGTTATTTTAAAAAATATATATATATTTATACCAAATTCGGATATGTCATATTCCATCTGGCTTTGAGATATTGCTAAACTCATCAATGAAAATCCACTGAATGTTACGTATCTTGTGTTTTTAGGGCGAAATCTACAAATCGCAGTCTCCCTTTGCCACACACAAATCTTGAAAAGATAAATGAAAATGATTCCTTTATGGATGCCCCCTAGTTATGCCCTAACATAAACCTAAAATTATGATTTCACATACCATTATACCAAGTAATGTTTACATACTCTTTAAAATCAAAATTAATTGAAAAACATGTGAGATGACTTACATAGCAATGTCATCATTAATGTGATACTTATAAATCGTTTTAAATGAGTCCATGTTTTTTTTTTTCAAGTTATTTAAGTAGTTGTGAAGTTTATACTTTGACCCTTCCAGTGTTTAACAAGCTATGAATAATTTTATAATAATTTTGAATTATGTGAACACTTATTTCAAAGATTGGATTTTGTTTAATGGATTACTGTTGATGTTTAAAATGATTTTTAAATATATTAATAATAATAATGTTATTTTAAAATTTTTGTTTACATGTTAACATGTTCAAATTTACTTTTGTTAATTTATTATTCGTCACGATTGTTTGTGAGCAACAGTATGCAATGTGTAAATACAATACGTTTTTAAGGCTTGTTTGTTATGAGTGCATTACATGATTTAGGAACATTCTAAAGATCGATAAAAGCTCAATTGTCATATTGCCATGTGTAAATTTTATATTTGTTTGGTCCTGAGGATATTTTTAAAAAAAATCGAATTATAATTATAAATTGCAATACGTGAATCTACATTATTGCGTATGTCCTAATACAAATCTTTCATTCCCCATTTTAAATTATATCTATTGCGTTACATGTTGATTAAATGTTCTACTTAATTCTTTTTATAATTTTGTTCATGCTTATTATATTATTTCGTCAGCCATATTGTTGTTTTGGTTACTCCAGTTTATACTTATTACACTTAGACAACTTGCTATTGTTACATTTAGATTCACTTTTAATGACACGCATGGCTTGATCTAAGTAACGATATATATATATATATATTTTTTACTTTAGCATATTATTTAATTAATTTAGAGCAGCCCTGCACAACGTACGGCCTGCGGGCACCATGAGGCCCGACAATAATTTGGCTGCCTGTGAGGAATTTAGTTAAAATCAATAATATTATACATTCATGAATTTTATGTTTGGGAAAACAATTATAATTAAATTAATATTTTGAAAGAAGAATAGGAAAAAATAGTTCATTTAGAATGGGAGACTATCGATTTACAATGTTCAGATGCAAGTCAAGAATGGGCTGCATGATTTTTATAAAAAATATTGACAGTGAGAAGTACAACAATCTTAACGAAGCTGCAATAACAACTAATTGTGTATATGGAACCACTTATAAATGTGAATTTACATTTTCAATAATCAGCAATAATACATTGAAGCAACTATAATGTATGGGTGATGATCAGTTGAAAGACATTTTGAGAACTGTCACTTACAATATATTTCCTGAATACGACAAACTTTATACCGAAAAAACGATGCAATGTGTCACTTTAAATTTGTTTCGCTAGAACATAAATGCCGACTTCTAATTGTTGTGTCTTAATTACTTTTCAACATGTCTTATTTTCTTTCGGCACACATATATTATTTTATAAAGTATGACTGTAGCCAGCATTACATTTTGAGTTATGGAGGTGCGCTTTAGAGCACCTGTGCAAGATACTCATATACAAGGGAAACAATAATTATTATAATTTGTCCAATAGGCACTCCAAGTTGTATTCTCTTTTTGGTAGCACATCCTTCATACATATCTCTCCCGTCAACTGAAACCATAACAATGTACAGTCAAACCAATTGTGTCTAAATCCTAATCCGATATTTATAGTTCAGTATCTTCATTGCCAAGTGTTTTTAATAATAAAATGTAATTGCAATTTAAATAGTGAGGGAGGAAGAATCAGGCATGTGTACACTTGCTAAGGTGGCCAGATTGTCCTTAGAGGGCCTAGGCGTAACTCAGTAGCAGCCTGTCATTGACAACAGTGACGGGCAGACCTCGACAAGGGGCAAAGGGCTCTTAGCTTATTGTAAGATTTTATTTTTTACTATAAAATAGATAGATAGATAGATAGATAGATAGATAGATAGATAGATAGATAGATAGATAGATAGATAGATAGATAGATAGATAGATAGATAGATAGATAGATAGATAGATAGACAGACAGACAGACAGACAGACAGACAGATAGATAGATAGATAGATAGATAGATAGATAGATAGATAGATAGATAGATAGATAGATAGATAGATAGATAGATAGATAGATAGATAGATAGATAGATAGATAGATAGATAGATAGATAGATAGATAGAACAACAACAAAAGACATACAAAAAAAATGTAGAATGAGTCATCAACTCTAGATGTTGACTTTTATAAAGAGAATAAAAAGCAAGTCCCTACAGTTTCTCAAAATCGGCTAAACCAGAGTCAGTGTGCCTTATGTTCAGACACTCGAAGTGAGCACCTATTTTATAGACCTATAATACAATATGTGTTGTTGTGTTTTTTTTAAATTTCAAAGTCTTATATTATTTATTAAATCATACAATTTCAGAAAAAGGATTTTTTCTTTATAAAAAAACAACATATTTCTAAAACTTCTTCCATGGTATTTTTAAAAAGCAAAAACCCTCTCATCCGTTTCTGAAGATCGACAATCGTTGAACATTCTTGGTTTATTTTAAATAGCAATAAGCCAACTTTAAAGAAAAAAATACACACTTTTGACAAATTATATTAAAACCATATGTGTCTTATGTTATTTATATAAATTATGAATAAATTTTAAAATAATAAGAAACTAAATAAAACGATTTGTATTTAGCTCTCACCTTTTAAAAAAAAAGTCTAGCCCTCAAGAAATCTGTTGGTAGATTGTAAATTTTAAGCCTATACTGGATTAGAGCTTACCGACAATTGAACACATGAGTTTTCACACTTTACTATAACCGACAGATGCAGGCCCTTTAACGTTGTCTGAGAAGTTGAGAACACTGAAAATTCATGCTACGAGAATGTTTCTAAAAAAAATCTGGCGTGCATGACTTAAGCACGTTTCTTGGAAAAGGGGTCAAAAGGTCAGGAACTGGATTTCTGTAATATCTACAGCTTGACTTTTTTTTTGCTTATTATAGCATACGTGTAAAACCTCCTGAATTTCTGTTTGTATTTCCCTCACTTGCTCCGATAAATTAACATGCAAAAGTTGTGCTCCGATGACTCATAGTCGTTCAACATTATGTTATAAATGACTTCTCTATAATAATCACGTACTGCGGTGGCACAGCCATTCCCAGCCAGATTACTCACCACACTGGTATGATAAACAGGATCTGAGACGTGGGAGGGCCATGTTGACATGGGCTCCACTGCTGCCTGAACATATACATTCAGCGTATGTGCAATTGGTATCCTTAAAGCTAACGCCACCCCCCCCCCTGTACATGTTTATACAGTGATACCTATGTAAGAAGTCCGTGGGGATATAAAACAAGAACCGTTAACATGCTTACATCTAATCTCTACAGCTCTCGTTAATGTTGCTTACTTTATACCGTAGATCGCTCTATTGACACCACATCATGTTCGGCTTATCCAGTAAATCTTCGTCAAATGTCAAGTATTTCATGAACCACGAGGCGTCCTCAATGATAACATGACTTAACGTCCAGACACCAAGAGTGGCCAGTGGACTCTCAAGATTATTGTAGAAAAATTTACACCCTGTGTGTCTAGAATAAATGTTATCAAACATCACATGTGCAACGGTGGATATCTGTACCTCCCCTCACCCACACATGCACACCCGATTGAAGTAACATTGGCCATTTGAAGTTATCACCTTATCTTTCTCGATGTATTTAATTATTTATATTAAGATTGGCCTGTTATGGACAAATTCTACTCTTAAGACGAGGACTGAAAGATCTAAAAATTCGTTTATTCTCCAGTCTGTACGAATGTACGAATTTACCAGCGAGCTAGCTCCCCGAGACGTCACACAATCTAAATGATAACTAATTAAGTCCATTATTATGACTAAAGGAGTCCACTGATTGGTCGTTTTTTAAGCTAGAGAAATAAAATTAGTTTAGATGTCTTGTGTTTAAATTGTTTTAGTTGGATAATGTTAACGTTATTAAATTATGTATTCATTTATGTGCTGAACATTTCTTTGTACAATGCAATCAACACATTTCCATTTATTTGTAGCAATAAAAGAATCTTATCTTATTTTCATCAAATTACCTGTCCTCAAAACGTCACATCCCCTGGTATTGTAGAAGGCACAAGACTCAAGATTTTGGTCAAAACTCAAGTCTATCTGAAGTTTTGCATTTAACCTTAATGTCAGGTCAGATTAAGCTTTTATGATCTGAACTATGTCATTGTCATTGTAACTTTATGCAGATGATTAATATGGAAATCAAGGACAGGTTTGTGTTTGAACTGGATTCTTATCTTTTTAGCCAACACGCGTCGATACAGACATTCCTCCATCCTTGTAGCACTACAGCCCATGTAGGACTTTGGCCTGTATCACACTGCCTTCCACTCAGACCAACCATCCCTGTAGCACTACAGCCCATGTAGGGCTTTGGCCTGTATCATCTCTTCCTTCCACTCAGACCAACCATCCCTGTAGCACTACAGCCCATGTAGGGCTTTGGCCTGCATCATCTCTTCCTTCCACTCAGACCAACCATCCCTGTAGCACTACAGCCCATGTAGGGCTTTGGCCTGCATCATCTCTTCCTTCCACTCAGACCAACCATCCCTGTAGCACTAGAGCCCATCTAGGGCTTTGGCCTGCATCATCTCTTCCTTCCACACAGACCAACCATCCCTGTAGCACTACAGCCCATCTAGGGCTTTGGCCTGCATCATTTCTTCCTTCCACTCAGACCAACCATCCCTGTAGCACTACATCCCATTTAGGGCTTTGGCCTGCATCACCACTTCCTTCCACTCAGACCATCCCTATAACACTACAGCCCATGTAGGGTTTTGGCATGTATCACAACTTCCTTCCAATCGGACCATCCATCCCTTTAGCACCACAGCCCATGTAGGGCTCTGGTCTGTATCACCACTTCCTTCTACTCAAACATAATGGATGCTTTTCTTTTCAATGCTTGGATTCCCCGCTGCAGTAGATCCCTTCTCCTTATCAATCTAAGCCTAGGTCAGCTTTAAGCCGTTTTCCTCTTGTGTTTAGGAGGCACACCCTCTATTTACTTCTCTGTCATTTGGAATTCTAAGCGTTCCTCTTCCCCCGCCCAGCGTATCCTACTTCAACTTTTAATTTCAAAACAATCAACTAAAGTATGTCATTCTTTTATCTATTAATATGAAAACACTCAACAAAAGTAAGTCATTCTTCAAATTTTACACACAAAAATATTATAATCCATTTATCTAAAATGTATTTCCTGTTTATTGTATTTTAAAATAAAAGTAAATAAAACATTTTAAATGGGTATACAATTGTGTAAACCGGTTTAAATACAACATATTTTATACCATGTGTTTGTAATTTATATTAAATTGAAAGTTTAGATATAAGTTTGAGTAAAATTACTACAAGTTGTCAACAAAAGAAATAAGTATTTAAAAATAGTAAAATTATTAACATGACAAAAATATTTGAGATGGAATTGTTAGGAGTTTTCCTTTCTTTTCAAGTAATTTTTTAAAAATGTATATACATATCCAGAGTGTCGGATTTCTAGGCATGTCGCAGTTGAAACTTCCTTTTGAGCTAAATTTTAGGTGTACGCCATTTTATTACTAACTCCATTTTCAGGGCCAGAGGAAGAACAAGTCATCGGCAAACTTAATGTGTTAAGGACACCCTACACATATCAATATGAACCTCCAGCAAGCCATGCGGCAATC
>CAXITT010000900.1:12281-25638 GCA_964033795.1 Lymnaea stagnalis | reverse complement strand
ATATACATATCCAGAGTGTCGGATTTCTAGGCATGTCGCAGTTGAAACTTCCTTTTGAGCTAAATTTTAGGTGTACGCCATTTTATTACTAACTCCATTTTCAGGGCCAGAGGAAGAACAAGTCATCGGCAAACTTAATGTGTTAAGGACACCCTACACATATCAATATGAACCTCCAGCAAGCCATGCGGCAATCCATCGGTTAAACTTCGACACGACGTCCAGCAAGCCATGCGGCAATCCGTCGGTTACATTTCGACACGACGTCCAGCAAGCCATGCGGCAATCCATCAACTAAACTTCGACACGACGTCCCGCGATAAAGGCGGACTTAGGAAGAAGCTTGTAATTGTTGGGAGGGACGCCATTATTTTAGTTATGCATTTCCTCGGACCGTGTTCATTTGGGTATAATGAACATTTGTTGACGAATTGTTCTTATAAGGGGCGCACACAAAGCTTTTTTAAAAAAAAAAACTTAATTTTGGGATTTAGTTTATGGTGTACATTCAAATATTTGTAAAACAGAATAGCTTGGCCGTGGTTGCCGCCTACTTTAACCAATTTGGGTTGTTCATAAGCGCGACACTGTAAGTTAAGTAGGGTTAATTAAAATTTACCCAATAGTATAGTTTTTAAAATAAAATGTATACTTCTACTCTGAGTAATTTCTTTCCTCTCAATTCACGGTGACGTCATCCGATCCACGTTCACTTAGCCAAACCATGACAACCACAAATAAAATGAAAGCGGAAATGTCATTAAGCAAACCATTAAGCTCTTTACCCTCCGAAAATAAATATTTATTTAGTTCGTGATTTTATCCCATGGAGATGTTCAACATGTAGGAAATGAAAGTAAGATTTGACAAATAAAAGGTGGGTTGTCTTATAACATGGGGCTGGGCAGCAGTTTTGCTCTTTAAAACAAACGTTAATGATTTTAAGAATGTATGAAATAATTTAAATATCTCCACAAAAAGTTATGTTTTATATGTGGGCGTGTCCCAACCGGTGCCACTATAATTTGTTCCCTCGGAGTTGACCCCACTGTGGACATGGCGTACATAATTGAACCAGTCTGCGTAATACCCCAGTGAATTCACACAGGCCCCGCTGCTGCCTGGGCACGTACATGTTGTGTACGTGTACTTGGTCCAATGATCCTCCTTGGAGTACCTGGTGATCCAGTGTCCCACCGAGACCTGTTTAGGGCATCCGTGCGGATGGGACACTATGAATGTCAGCTTGTGCTCATCTCTAGAAGTGTTGTATTTGTCTGCTGCTGTGCCCAATAGATCAGACCAGCGTTTCCACATCTTGAACAGTTTTTCCAGTAAATCTACCTCGCACGTCACACATTTCAACGTGCATCTGTCCTCTTCAATGTTGGCGTTCATTATAGTCCAGTCGTCAAGAGTGACTAGTGGACTATCTTTGCTATCGTAAAAAAGTCTACACTTGGTGTGTTTCGCCTCGAGCTCATCGAAAATCACGTGCGTGGCCGTCCACATCATAACCTGACCCCACATACTACTGGGTGTGTCCGATTGCTTACATTTCTGACATATACAAGGTCCCTTGAACTCTTCTGGCCACACGTCCACACTGAACACCATCCCGGTCCCTATCCTCAAAGAAGTACTACCTCTCATATGGAATAGGGCATACGGCTCCTCGGAGTTTGGCCAAAACTCCGGTCTTTCTGGACTGGTCATTTTCACATCTATCCTGATGGTCAGGTCAGCAATGGCTTTGATCAGCTCCACTATGTCCGGGTCGTCGTGACCAGGCAGGTGACCGAGGTTGAAATCGATCAAAGGAATAAACTGTTTGTGACCTGGATTCTTCTCACAGCTGTTATAATGTTTGTGTAGATCACCTTCATTCTCTGATATCTGGATTTCATGTTTCCCTGACAAGATCGTTAAAAAAAGTGTGTTTGATAAGATTATATTTAAATTATTTAAATTAATTTAATCTGATGAAATAATTCCTATAAATCATATTAATACTTTGCTTTTAATTCTCACCAATAACATTTAACTTTACAAATATATCTATAAATTTATATTTAATTGTGTTCTTTCAAATAGGTTTCCCTAAGATGAAGAGGAAAAAATAATGTGTACGGGATATAAATTAAGTAGTTAATTTGGAAAATGTACCTTTGCTTGACATGATTTAGGAAAGAAAATGTTATGCAATTTATTAAGATTCAATATAAACCCTTTGAATTGAAATAATTACCATAGAAAAGTCTGACATAGTCTGGACTTTCTGCTGTTCCAAAGTCTGTAAGTCATAGAAACAAATTATATTTAGATTAAGTATAAAATAACAATACATTTAATTGAAAATAAAACTCTCCAATTTCCATTTTAGCTCTCTCACACAATCTCTTACACACAATCTCTCACACACAATCTCTCACACATAATATCTAACACACAATGTTTCACACACAACACCCCTTGCAGAATCTCTCATACACAATCTCTCACTCACGATCTCTCACACGCAATCTCTCACACACATATCTCACATACAATATCTCACTCATGATCTCTCACACACAATCTGTCACACACATATCTCACATAAAATATCTCACTCACAATCTCTCACACGCAATCTCTTATTTGCACTCTTAATATGCGACTATTTTTTTCTATTATATTTTAAATTTATTTTTTTAATTTTTAAAAATTTTATTAATTTTTTTTTTTTTTTTGGGGGGGGTGGGGAGTTATTTCCTAACAGCTTTACAGTATTCCTCAAACACTTACAAGGGTTCTCAAACCAAAAGCTCACATTGGTTTTTTTCCTCTTGCTTCCATCTGGGATACTACGTTTAAGGTGAGTTTTATTTAATTATGTTTTTACTGTTGTTTTTCCCTGACGAAGGCTTCTTTGCCAATACATTCGTTGTTTTTTTTTGGGGTGTTCTTTTTTCCCCCCAGATTTTCCCACACTTTGTTTAGCTATGGCGTACTCTTACTCTACACCTTCGCTCACTCTTTCTCTCTTTATCTCTATCATTCTCACTCTCACTCTCTCTCACTCTCTCTCTCTCAATCTATATTTTTAAGTGAAACAAACTTATATTCTCCCTCTCTCTTTCCCCCATCTTTTGTATATATATATATATATATAAATACATAAATAAATAAATAAATATATATATATAAACGCACAGACACACAAACTTCCAAAATGAAAACCGAAAGTGCTACAACAAACAGATCTCTTGTAAACATGACCATTAATCCATTGGTTACAATGAGGTTGTTCCTGCTCTTCTTGTTCTGTTTGGGTCAAGCTTTGGGCCATCGGCAGGTGTAGCTTACGTACAGAGTATTAATAAGAAAACAATTGCAGTCATTACACATTTTCTTGCACCAATAAAGTATAAACATAAATTTAAAAAATAATAAAATTAAAAATATTTGTAATGAATTATTGTATTCAAATGATATTAGTTTGTTTTATTAAATACCTCAATTTGTTACAGTCTAAATAAAACCTTGACAATTGTAATAAGTTAAAACTTATTTTCAAAGAGATTTATCTAGAGATAGAAACACAAAACGTGAGATAATGCTACACTACTTTGACATCGTAACGATGCCTACTATTTACGAGCTTGTGTTTAAATGGCAGGTAAGTGGATTGCTAAATACTTTTACTCTTCAGATGAATCGAAGAATTACAAAACAAATTGTACCATTTTATAAAAACGCCATTTTTTTTTTTTAAATTGGATTAGACCCCTGTTTCCAAACGTGGGTCTCACGACCAACTTGGAAAGGGGGGGGGGGGGGCGATTTTATTGGTTGGGGGGGTGTTAATTAAAATTTACCCAATAGTATAGTTTTTAAAATAAAATGTATACTTCTACTCTGAGTAATTTCTTTCCTCTCAATTCACGGTGACGTCATCCGATCCACGTTCACTTAGCCAAACCATGACAACCACAAATAAAATGAAAGCGGAAATGTCATTAAGCAAACCATTAAGCTCTTTACCCTCCGAAAATAAATATTTATTTAGTTCGTGATTTTATCCCATGGAGATGTTCAACATGTAGGAAATGAAAGTAAGATTTGACAAATAAAAGGTGGGTTGTCTTATAACATGGGGCTGGGCAGCAGTTTTGCTCTTTAAAACAAACGTTAATGATTTTAAGAATGTATGAAATAATTTAAATATCTCCACAAAAAGTTATGTTTTATATGTGGGCGTGTCCCAACCGGTGCCACTATAATTTGTTCCCTCGGAGTTGACCCCACTGTGGACATGGCGTACATAATTGAACCAGTCTGCGTAATACCCCAGTGAATTCACACAGGCCCCGCTGCTGCCTGGGCACGTACATGTTGTGTACGTGTACTTGGTCCAATGATCCTCCTTGGAGTACCTGGTGATCCAGTGTCCCACCGAGACCTGTTTAGGGCATCCGTGCGGATGGGACACTATGAATGTCAGCTTGTGCTCATCTCTAGAAGTGTTGTATTTGTCTGCTGCTGTGCCCAATAGATCAGACCAGCGTTTCCACATCTTGAACAGATTTTCCAGTAAATCTACCTCGCACGTTACACATTTCAACGTGCATCTGTCCTCTTCAATGTTGGCGTTCATTATAGTCCAGTCGTCAAGAGTGACTAGTGGACTATCTTTACTATTGTAAAAAAGTCTACACTTGGTGTGTTTCGCCTCGAGCTCATCGAAAATGACGTGCGTGGCCGTCCACATCATAACCTGACCCCACATACTACTGGGTGCGTCCGATTGCTTACATTTCTGACATATACAAGGTCCCTTGAACTCTTCTGGCCACACGTCCACACTGAACACCATCCCGGTACCTATCCTCAAAGAAGTACTACCTCTCATATGGAATAGGGCATACGGCTCCTCGGAGTTTGGCCAAAACTCCGGTCTTTCTGGACTGGTCATTTTCACATCTATCCTGATGGTCAGGTCAGCAATGGCTTTGATCAGCTCCACTATGTCCGGGTCGTCGTGACCAGGCAGGTGACCGAGGTTGAAATCGATCAAAGGAATAAACTGTTTGTGACCTGGATTCTTCTCACAGCTGTTATAATGTTTGTGTAGATCACCTTCATTCTCTGATATCTGGATTTCATGTTTCCCTGACAAGGTCGTTAAAAAAAGTGTGTTTGATAAGATTATATTTAAATTATTTAAATTAATTTAATCTGATGAAATAATTCCTAAAAATCATATTAATACTTTGCTTTTAATTCTCACCAATAACATTTAACTTTACAAATATATATATACATTTATATTTAATTGTGTTCTTTCAAATAGGTTTTCCTAGGATGAACAGGAAAAAAGGGATATAAATTAAGTAGTTAATATGGAAAATGTACCTTTGCTTGACATGATTTAGGAAAGAAAATGTTATGCAATTTATTAAGATTCAATATAAACCCTTTGAATTGAAATAATTACCATAGAAAAGTCTGACATAGTCTGGACTTTCTGCTGTTCCAAAGTCTGTAAGTGATAGAAACAAATTATATTTAGAGTAAGTATACAATATCAATACATTTAATTGAAAATAAAACTCTCCAATTTCCATTTTAGCTCTCTCACACAATCTCTTACACACAATCTCTTACACACAATCTCTCACACACAATCTCTCACACATAATATCTAACACACAATGTTTCACACACAACACCTCTTGCACAATGTCTCATACACAATCTCTCACTCACGATCTCTCACACACAATCTCTCACACACATATCTCACATACAATATCTCACTCATGATCTCTCACACACAATCTGTCACACACATATCTCACATAAAATATCTCACTCATAATCTCTCACACATAATCTCTTATTTGCGCTCTTAATATGCATCTATTTTTTTTCTATTATTTTTTTATTTTATGTATTTAATTTTTAAAATATGTTATTAATTTATTTTTTTAAATATTTTTTTTTTTTTTTATATATATATATATATATATATAAATATATATATATATATATATATATATATATATATATATATATATATATATATATATATATATATATTTATATAGATATACGCACAGACACACAAACTTCCAAAATGAAAACCGAAAGTGCTACCACAAACACATCTCTTGTAAACATTACCATTAATCCATTGGTTACAATGAGGTTGTTCCTGTACTTCTTGTTCTGTTTGGGTCAAGCTTTGGGCCATCGGCAGGTGTAGCTTACGTACAGAGTATTAATAAGAAAACAATTGCAGTTATTACACATTTTCTTGCACCAATAAAGTATTAACATCAATTTAAAAAATAATAAAATTAAAAATATTTGTAATGAATTATTGTATTCAAATGATATTAGTTTGTTTTATTAAATACCTCAATTTGTTACAGTCTAAATAAAACCTTGACAATTGTAATAAGTTTAAACTTATTTTCAAAGAGATTTATCTAGAGATAGAAACACAATACGTGAGGTAATGCTACACTACTTTGACATCGTAACGATGCCTACTATTTACGAGCTTGTGTTTAAATGGCAGGTAAGTGGATTGCTAAATACTTTTACTCTTCAGATGAATCGAAGAATTTAAAAAAAAATTGTACCATTTTATAAAACCGCCTTTTTAAAAAAAAAAAAATTGGATTAGACCCCTGTTTCCAAACGTGGGTCTCACGACCAACTTGGAAGGGGGGGGGCGAATTTAATTGGTAGAGGGAGGGGGGTTCGAAAAATAAGCTGTTTAGAATTTGAAAACCAACCGTCTACCATAATTTAACTTGGTTTTTAAAAGGAGAAGCGTTAAAGTCTAAATTTAAAATAAGCACTCGCTAGAAGTGTTTTAAAAATCACTTCAGTTAACAACCCTATTTTTGAATATTAAAAATTATGTATATGATACGTGGGGGAATAAGAGTTTTCGAAAGGCTTAGTTGAGGCAGAGCATAAACAAGTTTGGGAAACCCTGGAATAGACAATCCAGTGCACGTGGCACTACAGACATATTTAGTTTGAGATTTTAACTTTGGCATAGATTTTAATGACAAAATAAATAACAATATTTTTCTTAAATAGGCGTCAAACAATTGTTTACTAATTATTATGAATGTTTTGTTGAAAACTACAGTACACTGTGAAAGAAGAGTGTGGGAGGCTAGAATATTAACTTTGTTCAGGGGCATGAAAAAGTGAGGGAAATTAGGAAGAGAAGGACCTTTTAATATGAATATCTCCTAGCCCTTGGTATCTTTTTAATTTTAAAATTAAAAAGAAGTAAATACACGGAATTTTTATTCTAAAAAAAATTTTTTTTTTTCAAGGCATATCAATTCCTGGTAAAAATGTGGTCTGGACATCAGTCAGAATATTATTGTAGTTCAAAAAAAAGAGTTTGAGGGGGATTTGCGGTGGCCTAATTATGGGGTAAAGACTCTGGGATGATTTTATTAATGTTTATTAGATACGTAATTAATTAAGCGTGTGTGTGTGTGGTGTGTGTTGGGTGCGAATTGTATTTTACTTTGCCACCGGCAGCAAGAGATACGCCTCAGAATGGCTGGACGTTTTCGTAAATCATTGACCTTCTTAGGTAAATACTTATCAGATTTTGGAGAAAGGGTCTGAACATTTTATAGGTAGATGACAATATCTTTAAATCCGATGATATTAAAGTTGTAAAAAAAAGGGGGTTATAAAACTTTTTTTAAAAAATAATAATATTTTTATACCAATGTCGGACATTACATTTCATGGCGTTGAAACCTTATTGGCTAAATTACACACATTTACATACGACTACTTATGCACGAAAATCTCAATGAAGTTTAATAACTTAAAGTAAGATTGCGACCTATATATTTAACTTTTTTTTTTAACATTTTAAAATTGTGGCTCGAGGTAAAATTTTATTTAAATATCTGCAATCCCAGTTAAATTACAGACTTGAACTTTGGTACAGATTCAAATTTAAAATAAATTGTATTATTTATGTAATATATCATTTAAATTACGTTAACTTCTGTTCAGAGATACTTCTTTAGATATAAGTACATTTTTAGGTGTGGCCGCTGTTATAGAGAAATAACATTTTCTCAAAACCAGATGGTATTCGGAAAGTAAATATCTAAATCTATTTATATACAAAATAACTCTTACAAAATAAGGACAGTTTGATTTCGTATTTCCTAAAACTAAATTTCAAGAAGGGCCTGAAGTGAAGTCGTCAGTATTTTAAAATAATAATGTTATACATTTTCTTTTATCCCCTTTTTTTATTGAGAATACAATACATCAAATTCTATCGCTATAGAGTAATATTTGTAATTTTAGATGTTGAGACTTCACAATAGCAGGTACACTGTAAGGCAATATCACTAACATTATTCCCCTAATTGCATCGGGCTATATATGCTAACGTGATATGTTAAAGAAATCTTAAAATACTGATGATCTTTATAGCAAATATATTTTAAAAAAACTAAAATGAAAAAAATCTTTATAAAGTGCACACATATTGGGTTTGTAAAATTGTGATAGTTAATAAATTACTGAAACAATTGCTACTTACATTCAAAGTGATACCTAATTGTAACACGACTATAAAACAAGATGAATTGTTGTTTTTTTGTTTTTTTTTATAATTTATGTCAAATTAATGTTTTTGTGTATGTTGGTACGTGTAATGGCTGGAAGACCCAAACATATGTTGACATTCCCATTGCTTAGCGCGTAATTAATGACGTCAGTTTTGGAGAATTTCCGATATGAATTGGGGGATTTTTCTTTTCTTGGAAAAGAATCCTTTCTTATACGTTGTTCAAAAATATGCTTTGATATATTTAGTGACGCATTCGAAAATAGTATTAGCGATCTTTTAAGAATGCAAAACTCATAAAGAAATTGAGGTATTCTCTAGTCTGTTATGTTCAACTTTTGCATAACAAGCACATTACGAACTAGTTATCCAGTACTAGGGATAATCAGTGGTAAATGAAGCAACTATTACTAGTAGCAAGTGAAAAACATCTCCACAACCTTTACATTGCTTTCATTCATTAATAGACAGTAACAACAAATGACCTATAAAAATGAACCCTTTTGTAGTTTATTTAGTTTATGATATATAGTTTTATTAATTTTATTCTTTTCCGGGAAAATCCCGGGATCACGAGAGTAGGAAAAATTAATTTCCGTTCTCCCGGGATAAGCAAAACCTAGGGAAATAATAAACTAAGTAACGCTTGACCCCAGTGACAGCGAATGTAAAA
Source organism: Lymnaea stagnalis (assembly GCA_964033795.1). Lineage (NCBI taxonomy): Eukaryota > Metazoa > Mollusca > Gastropoda > Lymnaeidae > Lymnaea > Lymnaea stagnalis. Next base: position 16,345 of record CAXITT010000900.1, on the reverse strand, counting down.
CTTGTTGAGTACTGCGAAGACTTTCTGCAATGAGAAAGTTTTCAGATTTCTGAATCCTAACGAGAAGAAAGAAGTACATTTTGACAACTTTTTGAACAGAGATTCCTGATTCATACATTTATTTTCTTTAACTACTAGAATAAATAACTGATGTTACTAAGATAATAATGGTAAGCACTTTGTGATAATTTCTACCTGCTATTGAAAAAACTCATCACAGTACCTTTTTTGAAAAGACGTATCTATGCAAGGATGTTATATATTATACGCCTACACGACCCATTTTCACGCATTGTACTACAATTTTTTTTTTCTAAACATGAACTTATATTATCAAATCTAAATGATTAATAATTAGATCATTATTTTCACTATAGGAGTTCATTAACGTATAATTTTTATGCTAGAGAAATACTTTAGATGTCTTGTGTTTAAATTGGTAAATATTGGGCCCACCCTACCACTTTTCGTGCCCCTGTTATACAATGTTTGTTTACCAAAAAATGTGAAAAGTTTATCTTAAATTTACAACAAAAGCTCTATATATTGAATATATTTTATATTAACGGAATTGGATACATCGATTTCTTCATTAAAAATTTAACCACACCTTTGCCTTGTTTTTCTCATTGCGGAAAATCGTAAACACAAGTATTATTTTGATCTAAAAAAGAATCTCAAAATCGCTTTGCAAGTCTATAACAGCCTCTAGTGTCTTTTTTAAAAAAAAAAATAAATCTCATGAAAATAAACACTCAGTTTATTTGCATTTTTCTTTTCATTGTTGAAAGATTATTTTAACCTATCTCTGTTCACGCCCATAAAATTTAAATTTAAAAAAAAAAAATGCTCTTTTTTAAGATTAAATTTTCACGTAGGTAAAATGAATGGGTTTTGATATTCATGGGTGTTCTTATATAAATGTACCCACTTTTTAAAACGCCGTTGATTTTCTTAATTGGTAAACATATGTTTATTTGTAAACAGAGAATGGAAAATCTCTTTTTGAAAAATAAACTACTGTAATATTTAATTAAATTTTCATCCACGTAAAATTGTTAACACCCCATTTCATTCCCTAGATGTATATGTACCTAAGGTGAAGTATTTATCAAGTTAATTCCATTATTTTTAGGGGTATCGTGTGCTGCCTGTTGCAATATGACTGTATTGATTCAACCCTCCTCCAACAAGGTTTTCATAAAATTTAATCAAACCATCCACGGGATGGTAGCCCCATCATTTTTTTTTGAGCTTCCCTGAACTTAATTTAAACTCTTAAGTCCAAGATCATTTTTACCAAACCTTGTTTTGTATTTTCTAAAACATATATATAAATATAATAATACGCACAATTCTTATATTGAAATATTATGGTTATTTATTTTAACTATACACACTACACCAAATTTAAAATATGTTATATACTTGGGGTCTTTAGATATAGATATAAAAATTAACCAATTCCTACGTCATGTGGTGTGTCGTTATTTCGATGAGTGATAAGTGAATTAGTGAGCGCTATTAGGCTACGAAGTTTTTCTGCACTGTCTTAAACGATTGTTTCTTATTAAAAGTATTTTTAAAAAATTAAGTATTTTTTTTTACTTTATAAATGCTAAAATTTGGCTTATTTATTTACAAAATAAATTAATTTATTTAAAAAATAATGTAGATTCTAATAGGAAAGATGCTGCAATTTCAGTTTTTCACTTTTCAAAAATATAGGTCAAGGTGTAAATTTGGAGCTTGTTTTGTGACTAGTAAGTCAAATGACCTTGACTGTTTTATTTTTACTTTGTTAGAAACACCTATAATTCGCAAGCTTGTACACTCAATAAATAAATGCTCTTCCTACAGAATTAAAATCAACACTCCAAGATGCAGGAGACCTATTTCTAGAGAGTGGAAACTGTCAACTCCTACAGTCTTCTTGGATTGATTACATTCGTCAAGTTCTTTTTATACGTTGAAGCGCCGTACTTTTCCTACTATCATTGAACAAACTCAACTCCTTTTCATAATAATTATAATTTTAATGTCTAAGTAAATATAATACACATAATACGTGAATATAAGAGTTCGCTATCAGACCTAAATAATACACATCCTATCACTCCAAAGTTCCACTCAAGACTGCCGCATTACTAAAACATACGTCACAATACTGCATAGACAATACTTCACGAATCAGCATAAAAATACGGCATAGAGACAATGGCGGGAAGAGCGTTCAATAACCATAAGCGTCAGGCGCGGGAAAAGCGTTCAACAACTAATGAACATAATATTCAGTCGCAACAATTACTAAAGAACGCTCATACTCGACATATCCTCCCTCTCCCATTTCAGATTTAACTCAGGGAGTTAAATCGACACCGACACACAAAATTTACATGAATTTCATCAAGAAGAAACCTTCAGCCAAACGAATGGTCCTTATCAAAAAACATTATTTTGGTATCACTGAAAATCAAACAGATTTATGATATACTGCAATAAACAAAACAATCCTTCGTACATAATCTTAAATGCAATTCAAGAGTTAAAAATTCATGTACGACAATAAAAATCAGACCATTGAAATTGAATGTCAACATTAATTTTCATTTTTTATACCAATAAAAATAATTATATTTTTATCTCAAAAACCAGGGCAAATACATCAATATTCTTACTGAATTTGAAACTATAACTAAGATAATCCAATTCATATCATCAAAAAGGTGTATTTTTAAACAAAACCAATGGCCATCACTATAAAACACAAAACTATCTAACATTATTACAGGTGAGAGATGCCTCACCACAATTTAAGCAGGATTTATTTGCTTTTAAATAACACAGCTACAGATGGCGGGACAAATCTTTTGTCCGTGGATTTCACAACTTTATGCTTCACCAAGTTAATTGTAATTAGAAATATCTCTCCCTGTTCTTTTGACCCGTGGTCATAACTCATGTGAAACCTCAATTTTACAATACATATTTTTAAATTGTTAAAAAATGAAAAACGAGTCTCATAAAAAAGAAATTCAAACAAATCAGGAACTTCAAAGCAATCTTAGCAATAGTTACTTTCAACAGATTCATTTTTTAACAATACAAACAAAAGCCTCACCTCCCAACTCATGGACCTGACAACTCACCTCCTCTTGAAAATCATAAACAAGTGCACCTTTAGAGCTGGCAGCGCTCTCTTTAACTAATTCAACATTGGTTTCCAACTTAATGTTGGGGCACTCCTGGCTCTCAAAATCTGGACAACCTTCACTCACATTACTTGGGAATTTATTTTCATTAAAACTATCTGTAACAATATGTAAATTTGAGCAGCCCTGGCTCACATAACCTATTGATTCATCATCAATACAGCTCTCTGTAATACTATACAGTTTTGAGCAACCCCTGCTCATAACAACTTGTGATACATTTTCATTGCAGATCTCTGCGGTAACATAAAAACCTGAGCACGCCTGGCTCACATTATCAACTAATTTATTTTCATTATCGGTACATATCTCTGTAAAAATATCAACATTTGAGCAACCTTTGCTCATATTACACAGTGATCCATTTACATCACAATAATTATCAACAACAATTTTCCCTCCTTCTCCCCACCTCAGGGATTACACTCACCTCATCAACTTCACACAAAAAATCAGTGACTTTAACTTCAGGGCTTACATTATCTGATGGCTCACCATCAGATACAACAAAAATCATGTCCTCAGACAGTAGAACAGGGTTCTCTTTGCTTTCAATGCCACCCGTTTCTATAACCACCAATTCATTACATGCTGTGGCGCTGGGACAATGCCCTACATACGTCCACCTAAGGTCATTTCCAATGACTTCTACCTTATTAAATTGTCGTCCCCTTTCTTCTTTACATTAGACTTCCTGGGATACACCAACAACTTTAACCTCGTTTTAACCTGAATCTAAGTCTATATCTGTAACCTTTGCCACTGGGGGTATGTCAACACGGTCAACGTTGTCCCTTTTAAAGTCAGCTGACGGACCAATTAACAAATCACTGTCATTCCTATTTAAAAAAA
>CAXITT010000899.1:234788-259033 GCA_964033795.1 Lymnaea stagnalis | reverse complement strand
TATCTATCTATCTATCTATCTATCTATCTATCTATCTATCTATCTATCTATCTATCTATCTATCTATCTATCTATCTATCTATCTATCTATCTATCTATCTATCTATCTATCTATCTATCTATCTATCTATCTAAGAAAGTCTTAATCAATTTATGTTTGATGATTAAATGATGGGTTTTGGTATTCATGGGTATAATTGTGTAAATGTACTTACGTTTTGTTAACGTCATTGATTTTCTTAATTGGTAAAAAAGAATCTATCATGATATTTGACAACTGTAGTTTAATTGGATTTAAAGATATTTTCATCCTCATAAAATTGTGCACACCCTATTTCTTACCTCCGATATACGTGTACCTAAGAAGGTTAATTATTTGCCAAACTCATTCTGAGGCGTATCTTGTGCTGCCTGGGGCAATTTAAACTATCATTTAACCTCCCCCTCCCCAAACCAAATATTGTTTTAAAAAATATCTACGGTGTTGTAACCCCCTTACTTACGCAAAAACAATTCTTATTTCATTTCACGTGCGTTTTAATTATTTGGATACGTGATAAGTGCGTTAGTAAATGCTATTTGGCTATGTAGTTCGCTGCACTGATTGCAATAAAGAGCATTAAAGGACATTTTTAAAATTTAAAGTATATCTAAAGGTTAAGTTTTTTACTACTTCATAACTTTCATAAAAGTTGTTTTTTTTAAGAATAAAAGGTAAAAAACCTATTAAATGTTAAAAAAACAAAGCTAAAGTTGTATTTAATTTAAGAAAAGGAAAATATGTTTTCATGTTTGTCACGCACGGTTATAAAATCAAAGAAACTTAGAGCTTTGGCTAAAATAGGCAACCACGTGATGACGTCATTTGCGTAATAATTTAGATCAAATACATTTTATTTTTATTTTGCAATATGAAGAACGTACGCACTAAGATTACCTGATGTTTGGGTCTTCCCGATAAATGTGATTAAGATGCATTTCTTAGATTATCTTATTTTAATTAATTTTTTTTTTCTTAACTTTTACATTCGGATAAAATGCTTAAAATAGTTCCTTGTTTGATACTTTAAATGTATTTGTAATTTATAACAATAATACTTAAACTTTACTAAAATAAAAGTGGATTTAAACTTTTTTTGCCCATTTAAATTTATTCGAATTCCGTAAAATAATAGAAAATAACTTTGATTGTTTTTATGAATCCGAACGTACATAAATAGTGTCGGTTCTTTGGCGTTATGTCACTATATCTCATTCTTATACTTATGAGCGGTATAAATATAATTTTTAAATAGTACTACTGCAAAGGTGGATCAATCGCTACAAGTGTGTGGAAAAATTTTTGAAAAGCCATGCTTCTGACGCGGACAGCTATATGTGGCGTGCTCACACGTTGAAAAACCTTCTAATTTATTCGTCCACGCACCAGACAGAAAAAAAAAAAAAAGAAAAAGATTGTCTATATAAAAATTACTTAAAAAATACAATAAATTTTTTTAAAAAACCCTTTCTTTCTTTAAGGGGCATTGCAACGCATGCCGGGCCACTCTAAGGTGGATCAATCGCGACAAGTGTGTGGAAAAATTTTTGAAAAGCCATGCTCCTGACGCGGACAGCTATAGGTGGCGGGCTCACACGTTGAAAAACCTTCTAATTTATTCGTCCACGCACCAGACAGAAAAAAAAAAAAAAAGAAAAAGATTGTCTATATAAAAATTACTTAAAAAATACAATAAATTTTTTTAAAAAACCCTTTCTTTCTTTAAGGGGCATTGCAACGCATGCCGGGCCACTCGCTAGTTTATAATTACTACTTCGCTGTCGAGGAAAAAAAATCGGATTATACAAGTTTTTCTTTTATGGAAAAAAAAAAGTCTGTTATTATTTGAACCTTATGTGCGTGTCATAGGTGGAAGTCAATTAATCGTTTTTGTTCATGGGTTAAAGGCTAAAACGGACAAAAGTGGGGCTTTGAGTTTTTCTTTCATCCGTCATAAGAGTCTAGTGTTGAAATTTACACTTCACGCGTTTTTTTTTTTTTTTGTGGCTTCAAACAGAAGGTCTTACACATAAACCAGTTAATTGGTGACTTTAATACCATATTTGGGATGCTACGTTTAATTATGTCTTTCAATATTGGCTATGCTCTATTGTAGGCAGTCGGTGATGCAAATGTTGAGCCCGGAGCTATCTACTTAAGACAACTATCTAATTGTATCTAACACATTCATCAACACCTTCTTCACCCAGGGGAAATACATGAAAGTAAGTAGATGCATAAAGCTATAAGCTTATATTTAGAATATGTCAGTTTGAATTTACTTGTACGCTGTCTCTTTTGTTTGAAATCTAATTCATACAGACTGAACAGGTGAGTGAAGGATAAATATTATGTAGCTCTTCATCATTAGTAACTTAGCATTTAATAGTAGATTCACAGAGAACTAAGGTAGACAGTTGTATTATTAAAAGGATATTATATGAGGAAGTGCGTTCAAGAAGCGTAAAATAAATAAATAGTGGAGCACAGGTGAGTGAAGAATAAATATTTTGTAACTCTTGTCACCAGTACCATTGGGTTTAAGGCTAGATGATAGAGTGCTAAGGTTGGGCAATTTAATAGGTTGTCACGTGTCTTGAGTTATTGCCGTAAGGTTAGTTCCGCTAAGCTGTAATAATTTAGGTAAACTATAAAGAATAATATATAGTAAATAAATAGTGGATCAAGATATTATTAAGTTTAGAATTGAAGAAAGACAATTACAATGAAAAATGCCTTCTCCATCAGATAAGACAAAACAGTAAACAAGAGATTTTTAAAGTGACAAAACGATGTGGTCGTAGAACTCAAAGCAGATATTTGTTTAGAAACAATATGTTCTAATAAGTTCAGATAAGCTGTGATAAGTTGTTAAACGCTTCTGTTCACTTTAAGCTACTGTCATGATTGCCATTAGTCTCCCTTATAATTAAAAAAAGGTCTGGAAAGATTGTTCCTATGTTAATAGCTTTTTTAAATATAAAGATTACAATAAATAGCTCAATTTTTTATCCATCCCATCTTTGATGCTGGAGCCCATGTAGGGCTTTGGCGTGCCTCACAACTTTCTTCCACACAGACCTAACTGATACATTTCTTTTCCATGCTTGTATTCCCAGTTCCAGTTTCTGTAGATCTTTTTCCACATCATCCATTCATCTAAGTCTAGGTCTGCATTTTAGCCGTTTTCCTCTTGGTTTTTCGAGTGCACCATCTTCACTCCTCTGTCATTAAGCATTCTTTCTGTCCCGCCCAGCATAGCGTGGCCTTTTTTATTTCTAAATTCAACACCAAAAAAAACAAAAAAAAACAACAAAAAAAACAAACATCCGAATGTAGCACAAAAGAAGATGCGTAATTTTTGCGGGAATATAAATATCTTGAATAAAAAAATGTTGCTATTGTGTAGAAAAAGTTAACAATAAGAGACAAAGATCATCAAGGAATCTATGGCGCCACGCAGATAGTTTCACTGAAAATGAAAGTGCAACCCGTCGGAGAAATCATAATCTTACGTTAAGAAATAGTTAAGATTATGATTGGTGAGAGTATCGTATCTGACATCAATACGACTCAACTGTCAGACAATACGTTAAGGAGAAATGTTCCCGACATTATCGACGCTATTGGAAATGCAGTTTAATCTAAGATAAAGACACGTGAAATCTTTGCAAATCAGGTTGATGAAAGATCCGACGTCAGAGTTAAATCCCAGCTGATGTGGTTTGCAAATTGTATTGCCAATGGAGATATTGTTGAAGATTTATTCAGCTGTAAGGAGTTACCTGACACATAACTTCATGTAAAAATTGTCAACTGCTACACGGGTCTTCTTTACAGCAGGGGAAGCCCTGGGCAAAATAATATACTTAGGCCTCTAACCCTGTGTATACCAGGGCCGTGCGAAACAAGGGGACAATCACCTCGTGCGTCAATATCAGGAAGTCGCTAAATCGACTTATAATAATGAATGAAACGTTAAAACCCCATGGATTTAAAAGAGTAAAGGGCGGCAAAATCGTCTTACTAGTGCACTCTGGTTAGCGCTTTTCCCGAGACGGCTATCTATAGCCTACTATTTAAGTAATGGTATAAAAAGCATTATGGCCTATGTTGGCCTATGCATTTAACCAGTTTCTTTTGGGTAATTTTTCCGCGCGGGATTGAGGGTAGTATTTCAGGCGCTCGTTGGAGGTTGACAGGGCATGTAACAGCACCGAAATTAAGAATTTCGATGCTAATGACCAACGCTGACCTTGTCTCCATTTCCATACATAGCTATAAGTTCATTCTGGTAGTGGAGCCTCCTGAGGGTATGCTTTTAGCCCTAGCTTAGTTTTGTCATTTTAATATTTATAGTCCAACTAATGTCTCAAAAACAAAGGAAATGGTAGTTGATTTCAGGAGGTGGAAACACCAGATTACAGATCTCAACATAAAAAATCAAAATGTGGAGAAATTGGAGGCATACAAGTACTTAGGTGTCACCATTAATAATAAGCTAACACGGCATGGACACGGCCAAGTGATGTATAAGAAATTAAACCAAAGACTGCTCTACCTCAAAAAACTGTACAATTTCGGGGTAAAGAAGCAAGTCATTAAATTATTCTACACAGGGCCGGCACCAACATTAGCGGGGCATTATGCCAAACGGATTGCGCGGTGCCCAGTCTGGGTAGGGGTAAAGCTAATAAGTGAACATTAAGATTTTGTATTAGAAAAAAAAGTACGGGGCCCACTGCGCATTTTAATAATAATCAATTTTGGATTTTATTTAAAGGTTTTAAGTAGGTTTTCTCAAAAGTAACAATTACACAAAATGATAAAATCTAATGTCTTGTAGAATAAGTCTAGAGATTTTGTATGGCTTCAAAAATATGTAATTCTAAAAGTAAATTGTATCTAAACGGTATGAAAAAGAAGAAGGTATATTTACAAAAGGTTTCATTCATTTATAAATATGTGATTTAGATGAGCGAAAATGAGACAGCATGAATATTCCAAACAAATGAGGTAACTTGAAACGTGTTTTTAAAAATTTCTAACTACAATAAATTTCTTTATTTAAGTTACTAAATAATGAACGTTGAAAGCAAAATAATTGCCAAAATAAATATTAATACCCAAGAAAGTCATATATATTTTCTTGTGGTTAAATGTTAAAAATAATTTGTCAAAGCGTCTGAGAGAATTCTCTCCTCATTACAATTAGAGGGAATTATATTTCCATAGAAGAGAGTCTATTTCAATCTGTTGAGCTAAATACAATCTGACATAATATATACTTTTTTAAATATTATCTATCTATTTTGCTAATGTTTTGTCCCATGCACATTAGTCTTGAAAATAAACTCAGATGTGACTACAGTAATAATTAACTGGAACAGAAGAGTTTTAAGACTAAACTTCTTTTCTTTTTTCTCTTCCAGTTGAGTTAGTTCCAAGTAAAGGACAAAAACCCATTGACACTCCAGATGGCGATAAAAGAAACTTTTTTGTTGGCTCTCCTGGTACTTGGTCATCTGGAACATGTTCAAGGTAAACATGAGGTATTTATAAAAACACATGACTTTGCGTGCTTACGTGAATTATCACGATTGTGTTAGAGCAAAAATAATTTCCCAAATACTAAGAATAAATAGCATGATTGTGTTTTAAAAAAATATACGTTCTTTGAATCCTAAAGCATAATAAGGAAACTTGTCTTTAACGTCTTTGAGCCCACTAAAATAATTTGTTATATTAGTTATGGTATAAATGTAATACCAGCATGCACGCATCGAAAGGGGAATTGGGCCCTTGAAATGTAAGATGATTTTAATTGGGTAGAAATTATTTAGATCCAATAATAGAAATAAGTATGTAATATGGGGATGCCACCTATTTAGTGGTGTAAATGTTCTTCAAATGCTTACCAGCGTAATATTTAAGACAACCATAGAAATAATGTTTTTTACTACACTGTTTATTAGTGGTTTAAACTTGTTCACTTTTTAAAGATTTTTTTTAATCCGCGTTGGATCAGGTTATTGCAATGTTAACAGTTTTCTGATGTCCTATTGTTTTCTTATGGTTAAATAAACAAGAACATTGAATTAAGCCGATAAAGCGACTGTAATTTATTTATTTACTTGAATGTCATACAGATGCTCCTAGATATGTCGCATATTCAACTGGTCAGAAATATGTAACATACTAAAATGGTCAGAGATATGTAACATGCAAATATGACTTACTTTTTTGGTCAATTTTTTTTTTCTGAAGTCCGTAGCAACTGGTTGTAAGACAACCTTGCATAATTTAATAGAATAAAAAATGGTCTAAACTGGCTTATAAACATTTTTGTTTGGGTTCTGTTTGTTAATTTGAGTCTGTGTAATCCATAAAACAGATCTTAAATTTTGACTATAAATAAATTTTCTGAATGCATTTGGGCACCGGGAGACCGGGGTACCCACAATAATAACATCTATTCAACATGACAAACAATTACAAAACAGACTTGTCACATGTACATATGAAAAATCGGGGCTTTGCAGCTCAGCTTGCAGCTTTACATAAAAGAACAGAATTGCAAATGTGTCTAATAAACTTGCTGAGCTGAAGTGGTTTGGGCAGCTGTTTGAAATGTTTGTAAAGATTTCAAAACACTGGCGATGTTCTACCTCACAATATCTTGGCGCGTCGGGACGCATCGCCTCTACTCACAATATCTTGGTGCGTCGGGACGCATCGCCTCTACTCACAATATCTTGGTGCGTCGGGACGCATCGCCTCTACTCACAATATCTTGGTGCGTCGGGACGCATCGCCTCTACTTGCGGAGAGGTGGGGCATGTGCAACGTCAATATTGACTGTCTGTTGTTTCATATCTGCATGAGTCAATGAGTTAGTCGGATATTTATATTTACATGCCACTCTTGCTACAATTGATGCCGTGTTAACAATGTTGAAAAACACAACCAAAGACCATCTTTTACTTTTAACTTTTTTGTATTCACAGAGAACACCTTCACCATATGGTCTTTAACGAATATGAATCCGTTGATTTATTTGTTATAGAGCACAATCTCCGGTTTCTTGCATTCGGTTTCACTTTCTATACATTTCTCTGCTTCGAGCTCTGGTATTTGACAAGGTTGTTTCATAGTCTGAAAAAAAGCACTGATTGATTGAGGGGCAGTGCCTTCTTTTGCTTCAACACCTTGGGTAGGAACATTTTTTTTCCGTTTAACGCTTCCAACTAGAGTGAGTCTGTTCTTGGTCATTGGTTCTGCAATTTTTAGATAAATGAAATAATAGTATGTTCTGAAATTTTGGCCACTTCCACTGAAGTCCATTGTGAGAGAAATCACAACATTTCTCTTTGCTTGCACATTTTAAGTCCCACTGATGTGAAAATGTGTTGATTTATAATGTGTGTATTCGATTAAGCTTAATACGAGAAACATCATCTGTTGTTAACGATTAGAAATGTGCATTATATCAAAAGATTATTGTGGAAATATATCAATTTAAACATTTATGTAACATGAAACGTTAAGGCTATTTAACATACTTACGATGGCAGTTAAAAAAATCATTCACATGTTCTTTCTAAGTCACATTTCTCAAGCAAGTTTCCACATATTTTTTCAAAAGATGACATGCATTATTTGTCAGAGAATCTTAAAAGTATTCATAAAGACTCCAGGCTATCCAAATTATTTTTTCAAATATACATTTTATAAATATAATTTTAATATATTTCAGCTCTCTGCCAGATGACACTAATACAGAACAAAATCTTCGAAGACAGAGGCACAGTACTTAATTTTGATTACGACACTGTGCAGGTAAACTCAGCGAATTTACTAATAATGGTCGAGTATGACTCTGAACAACCGAATAATCTCTCTTAAAGTGCGAGGAGCACTTCTTAGATGAAGACCTATTTTATAGTTCTATGGAAATACTGATTAGCAGCGGAGAGGCCTTCGGCCTTGGTCCGGCATTACGGTTTTCACATTCGCTGGACAGAGTGTGGGGACGCTGTTCCTTGTGAGCGGCCAGTAAAGAGCTTCGTGCTCAGTGCCGCTTCTGCACATATATTCTTTGGTGCCAACGGGTGTATTACTGAAAAGCCATACAGTACCCCTTCATGAGGTGGAGTATGGTGTACAAAGGCACACATGCAACTCACAGGCCACCTGTATACTCACCTGTATACAGCACCTCGGGTGCTGGGTGGCCGAGCGGTCTAAACTGTCTCAAACCAAATAGCCGTTGGTCTGGAGTTCAATCCCCATCAAAGCCATCCCAAGCACCCCGGGTGGATGGGACTCGTTAGCCTTGGACGGCAACCCATCTAAGAGAAGGCAAACTCTGAATTAAAACCAGGAGCCAGAATGATCAACAAATTGATCGTGGGCCCCTCAAATATAAGAAGGAGAAGAAGAAGAAATACACCAGTGGTCATCTTTGGATACGAAATTCGAACCAAATATTATTTTCCAAATTTTACTGTATGATTGTAATGGTAGATTGCTCAATACTGATCATGTTAGGTTCTGTTTTAACTTAATTACTTATTGAGATTATTAAAAGTACTCTTGAACAATGATAAACATAATGTCACGCGACATGTCTTGTACAGACTCCACGTCAGCATGTGACAAATTAACAATGGTTCTCAAAGTGGGTGCTGAGATGACACGGGAGCGCTGAAAGGGTTGGTAGTTTCGATATTGACAGGTCTCACAAAGGGGGCACTATATAATTTAATCTGGGATTTGCTTTTTGAAGAGGATTTGTTTAAAAAATGATGCACTTTTTTGATTGTCAGCATCAATTAATTTATAGTCGATGATAAACATACTGAGTTAATGTTTTTAACATCACACAACCGGGAAAGCGATTATTTTACTGAAAACACTGTCTTATGAGCTTTAAATACCATATTTAAATTAGCGGTCTACTTTCAAAAATGAATCTGAATGATCCTTATCAAAAAATCCTTGTATATGGGCATTCTTGCCCTAATTAGTGAGTTTCTAAACTCATGGACTCATATGTCTTCTAAAATCCCCACAACTTGTCGACAAGCTTCTACAAGTTAATTACATTATTAATGGCAATAGACTTCAGTTTGAAGCAGTATTATAATATAAGCAAATATTAGCTGATCACCACAACATGACATCTATTGTAATTAAATATTATTAACTGATTATTTTATTTGACCTTTGGGTGCTTCTTTTTGATTTACTATTATAATTAATTATCTCTGTTGTCCAGTTGAACTTGTCTAACATGATTATGGCTCGTTTTAAAAATAGGATTATTGCTCGTGATGTATGTTTGTAATGCGTTAAATAATCACCTGTAAAATCGTTTCATTCATTTTTTTAAAGATTTCTTATCTACGATATTCCAAAGTAATTTTTTTTTGTAATTTTTTTTCTTCTTTTAATGCATATTAAAATTAAATTCACTTTAAAAATAGTGTACTATATAATATGCATCTTCTCATGCATTGTCCATTTTCTTCAATTGGTCATTTTTGTTCCTCTGGTTAACACAGTCTAAGAAAAAAAGTAAAGCTGTATTTCATAAGAGCAGATTACCTTGGAATTAGTCAACTAAATTTAAAAATTGTGCGCCACCCAACCCCCTCAGATGCGCACGGCTTACAATTAAATTAACGACCCTGTGGTGTCACTAGGTTTCACCTCAGGCATTTTTTCCTTAAGCCTCTATTCCTAGTGCTGTGAACCCCCCCCCTCCCCCTTAATAGCGATGTTACTGAAAAAATCTGTAATCAACAATGTATTTTTTTAAAATTATAACATAACAGTAAATTACTCCTCTATTCTAATAATCATTTTTCTCGCCAACTCCCCCCACCCTCTTTTTTTTTCACAGGTCGGAAAACCCTGAGTTATAATGAGCTCTTCAGGAGCTTTTCACGTTGTGACTGTAACAAGTTCTAACAGCTATTGAATATTTGTTCCACAGGGTTGCTACAACTTTTGCTTAAACAATCCATCTTGTTACTTTGCAAGATTTTTTGTTGCCTCATCATTAATATTTATATGTGAAATTAACACAAGATCAGCTCCATTCCTCTTTGAGTGGCCTTTTACAACAATCGCTTAAAAGGAATGTGTAGGTAGGAATTTTAAAAAAAATGTCATTTAAAAGTGAATTTTTAGTTATAAACGTGTGTTACGAAAAAAAGTTTTAATCTGCTTCACTATTGTACGATTGATCCATCGATGCAGTAACTGTAACTCTGTTTCAAATTATATTTATATAATTAACATACAAAAATATATAAAGATAAGGCTCCTGACGCCAAATGCAAATTCGTTACATGGTTGAACCGATTCAGAAACAGACTTATTAAGTCACACATAAAACTGAAATGTCCCTTTTATCAACAGGGATCGTAGCCCCCTTAGTTCCGAAAAAAACAATGTTTGCATTTCATCTGATTTGTTGTCATTTTGATGAGGGATAAGTGCTCTACTGAATTCCATTAGGCCATGTATTTTCGCCGTACTGATTGAATTAAACGGCATTTTCTTATTAAAGTATATTTAAAGGTTACGTTTTTAATACTTTATAAATTTCATAAAAGTATATTTTTAGAATTAAAAAAGGTAAAGCTAATTAGATGTTAAAATGCAAAGCCAAAGATCTTTTTAATTTTAGCAAATCTTAGCAATTTACAAAGAAGTCAATTATATTTAATAATTTTACTTTTAAAAAACGGAAAACACATTATCAATTTTGGGCACGGTTATTAAATCGAAGAAACTTAGAGCTCTGGCTTACATAGACAATTTACGCTATGACGTCATTTGCGTATTGATTAAAATTAAAACAAATTTTATTTTTATTTCGCAATATTATCCAAGCACTAAATACGTACTAAAAATAACAGATGTTTGGCTTTTCACGATAAAATGTGATTACGATGCAATCCAGAGATCGCAATTTTTTTTATTACTTTTACATTCAGATAAAATGTTTAAAATAGTTCCATAGTTGTTACTTTAAATTTATTTGTAATTTGTAATAATAATACTTAAACTTTAACTAAATGGAAAGCGGATTTATATATTTTTTAATTTTAAATTTATTCGATTTCCGTCAAATAACAGAAAATAACTATAATTGTTTTTAAGTGTCCGAACGTAACTAAATAATTTCGGCTAATTAGCGTTATGTCAGCATAGCTCATTCTTATATATATAAATACATATACATATATATATATATATATATATATATATATATATATATGTTGTCCCCTGTAACTTTCTAAAAAATGAGGCCCTTATACTAAGATGATAGACTTTAAATAGGTGCTGTAAATCTTGTTTTGGACCTGTTACTACGAGAGAAATAGTTCAAGTATCGAAGAATAGCTCTTTCTTAATAATTGTAAGACTAGCCTCCCTTTACTACAGCTAAAATTTCGGATGTGGGTAATGTACACTTCCTCCCTAAA
The DNA here is from genome assembly GCA_964033795.1 of Lymnaea stagnalis. Classification (NCBI taxonomy): domain Eukaryota; kingdom Metazoa; phylum Mollusca; class Gastropoda; family Lymnaeidae; genus Lymnaea; species Lymnaea stagnalis. Next base: position 247,492 of record CAXITT010000899.1, on the reverse strand, counting down.
AATGTTTCACAACTAATAATAAACAGGAATGTCATTCACAACATTTTTAAATTTGTTATATTTTAGCCGTATGGTCAAGTTGATATAAATTTGCTCAGTATAGCCAGTGTGGTCAGTATAATCGGTGTGAATGGGTAGACTACTGAATTTTTTTATTTTCTAACGTTTTTAAAACTTCCTATTTAACACTTTGTCAAATTATTATTATTTTTTTAAAACAGTTGATACCACAACGCCAACTACCACAACGACCACTACCACAACGACCACTCCAACTACCACAACGACAACGTTTACTACCACCGGTAATTGAAACCTTCGTATAATAAGCTGTATTTCTGTTGTTTCTATTTATTCCTCAATGACCTTAAAAGTTTTTGTTGTGTAATTCTCTCAAAAGATAAGTCAACCCTTTGTTTCTCGTAATTATAAACCTTACTGGAAGTGGCATCGAGTAAAATGAGCACCAAAACGATGTCAAAATGCTGTGTGTATTATATTAGTTTATTCCATCAAAAAATTCTTTGACACGGTGTAATACTTCGTACTAGCACTGAGCAACACAAGTCCTTTTCCACAATAAAATGCAACTTTAGTATATAATCATATTCATAGACGGTAAATTTCGTAAGCATATGCATAGCGCAGCTCACTTCCAGTGAGAAATAAAACATAATTTTCTTCAGTGCTCCTTTCACTTATGCCGAATATTCAACTTGTACATCACAAAGCATTCTAGATAAATACGTAATGATAACCATAAAAATACATCATGTTTAGTAAGCGGGGGAAGGGCGTTTATTGCCTAATTTATCACTTAAAAACACACTGCTCTTAATCAAATATGATATACAGAGCAACAATTAATAGCGAACTCTAATGCTTGACACACTAGTTAAATTTCAAAGAGACATGCATATGTTTTAAAAAAGGCGTGTCAATATGTGTATGGTATTTTCACCGACATGTTTAAAAGTAAGTTTTGGGATCCCAAAATAACTTTTTTTTTTCTGGTAGATAGCTGGGAGAAACAATCCTTATCATCATTATCATCATGTCTCTCAGTCTTTTGACGCTTGAGGTGCCACAGATGACATGAGAACTATTCTTCCCCATTCCTCTCTGTTTCCTGCACTTCGCACTGCATCGCCTAGTTTTAGTCCCGTCCACTCTTTGATGTTACCTTCTCACCTTTTCCTCTGTCATCCTCTTCTTCTCCAGCCTCTCGTTGTGCCCTCCATGATTTCTTTGGCGAGCGCATGTTTTCTTGTCACGTGGCCATACCATTACAGTTTGCTCTTTTTTTTTACAGTCACCTGGAGGTCATCACACTGGCCAATAGCTTGACGAATCCTTTCTTTCACTTGTTCATTAGAGATATGGTCTCATTGTCAGTTTCCAAGAATCCTTCTGAAACATCTCATCTCCATCGACTTTATCTTACTTTTAAGTTCTGCAGTAAACTTAAAATAATGAAAGCAATGATCATTTTTATAATTATATTTAAGTTAGAATAATATATAACCTTTCATATTTTTAAACGTCTAAAACTAGATTTGACTTTAAACGTTTATTTATTAGAAAAAAATCACAATATTTAATGATGTCAATGACATTAGATGAAAACCATAGACAATTCAATAGCATACTTTAAACAAAATTGTTAACACGTTTCAAATTCAACCATCGGATTTGTTGTAATGTAACATTTAATGAATATTTACTTATTTTTTAGTCTCTTTACTGTGTTGTTTTTTTCCTTTTACCAAATAAAAAGCTTTTTTTTTAATGAATTGAGGTCGAAGGCACTCGAGGGTAACTTCACTGATGATGGTATAGGGGTCACCACTATGGAGAGGAGTGAACTTGACCTGTTCATTAACTTTGTAGGCTCCTTTCACCCCTCCATTAAATTCACATCTCTTATCTCTGAGACCTCAGTCAATTTCTTAGACATTACAGTCACTCTTCACAAAGACACCCTACACACCTCTGCCTACTTTAAGCCCACTGACAGCCATAGCTATCTACTCTACTCTTCATCCCACCCTAAATCCTGTAAGGACTCTATTCCTTTCTCTCAATTACTTCGTCTTCGTCGACTTTGTCGGTCGGATGAGGACTTTTGGGACAAGGCACTTGAAATGATAGACTTTTTCCGGTGTAGGTCTTACCCGGAGACAGTACTTTCATCAGCCCTCCAAAGGGTTAAGAATATTACACGTGCTGATGCCTTCAGACCACGTCTGAGCGACAATGTTGACAGGACAAAACTCATTTTAACTTATCACCCTCACAATCTGATTGCTAAACGTGTTTTCCTTAAACATCGATCTATACTACTCGCAGACACCGACACACGAGAAATTTTCTCTTCCCCACCTCTCATTGTTTTCAGACGGGATAAAAATCTGAGAGACCTGCTTGTACGCAGTCGTATCAATGCTCCCCCCTCCCACTTTGGGACCAAGCCGTGTGGACGCAGTCGTTGCAACACGTGCCCTTTTGTCGTCCAGACTGAACGCATACGTTTCCCCAAGGGCAGTTTTCAGATACGCGACGGTTTCCTCTGTACAAGCCGCAACGTTATCTACGCCATTGTCTGCACCCGCTGTCAGATGACATACATAGGGGAGACTGGACGCCGTCTCTCGGACAGGTGTACCGAACACCTCCGAAACATTACACAAGATAAACAGTGTCCCGTCTCCAAACACTTCAATAGTAGCGACCACCGGGGCAAGGCGGACTTTTCAATAAGTGCGATTGTGGCTAGCACTAACACCGCCAGCCGGGTCAATTTGGAACACAGACTTATCCTGACTTACGGCACTTTGACGCCAGATGGGATTAATGTTATGTCTCTGTTCACAGCTTGACCCTAGCTCCGCCCCTCCACGTTCTGACCTATCACAGTGAACTTTTTTCTCCCCCCTTTTTTTCGCCGCTGCTTATTTAAACTCTCACTCATTTTCCTTCTGCCACACTTCTATTGCTGCCCACAGATACTACTTACCAGCTAAGTGCTATTTCTTATTTTTATAACGTTTTTTCTGTTGTTTTGTTCGCTGACGAAGGCTTTCTGCCGACACGTTCGCTGTTTTGTTACGTTTAATTTTTCAGGTTTAACCATACTCTGTTTGAATCATTTTATTCTCAACAGGTAAGTTAATCCTAAGTTTCTCGCAATCATAAACGTCACTGTAAGTGGCGTCGAGTAAAATTAGTACCATTAACGAGATTAACATCCATTCGTTATTCATATATTTTAGAAAAAAAAAATTGCATGTTAATATCCCATAATATTTTTATCGACGTATTCAAAAGTCAGTTTCGTGTATTTCAGTATGTGTCATTGTCATTCTTTGTTCTAGTTCACTAGTCGTGTCCTTCCTGTTACAGTTGTTTGTTTACTACCTATACGTATTTTTGTGTGTGTGTGTCTATACACCTGTGTGCACAAATAACGGAAAGCTCCGGGCGTTATACAAACTTCGAACCTCCTCCGACTGAGGTAATGTTGGATTCTTGAACTTATGGACGACGCGTTTTAAGCTCAACACGAACACAATGTCCGGAATGGACCGGAATGGACCGGAATGGACCCGCGAAAGACGCCAATTAATGGATGCAGCTGGAGCAGAGGTGCAAATACAACTGGGACAGGTACAGCCACTCTAAAGTCTGAAGGTAAATCAAAGGCGTTCTAAATTCTCCTAAAATACTTTGCTCCATAATCATACTCATGATGATTAAACGTGGCGTTAAACTGATTTCTTGGATCTTGAATGTAAAAGTCATTGTGTGTTATGGTGGTTCTATGGGTAGTGAGTGAAAAAAAAAAGAGCTGCCAAGCAACAATCATCTTGCGTGGTTGCTGAAAGGTTGATTGTTTTTATTTCAGAGCTGACATTTATATTAAACCATAAAGAGCTACGAGCATGGCGTAGGGCTGCCAGTAGGATGGTCTATACTCTATAGCAGAGGTCCCCAAATTGCGGTCCGTGGACCTTCACCGGTCCGCATGCCTAACTCTGCAGGTCTCCATAACATAATTATTTATTGTCAAATAGAAATAAAAGTATAAAAATAAATCATGCACCGGTCCCTGGTAAAATTTCGAAATTTTTTACTTTTTTACACCGGTCCGCCAAACTTAAACGTTTGCGAACCACTGCTCTATAGGACTGACTGTGGGACTATTTCGTTTACATGCTGGCATGTAATATAGAAAATGGGATGTACCAGTTATTTTCTTAATAATGAAATTATTTACATAATTTAACCGGTTTTATTTAGAGTATCCATGTAGAATAATTGTCAGGAATAATTCTTGGGAATTACTTTTATTTTTGTTGCGTTTAATAGGACCTCAAATATGCAACAAAAGTGCTGCCCGGGGGCGAACTGACACCACTCTTTTTTTTAACATTATAGGACTATATATTACATGCGGACTAGTCTGTGTGGATCTAACTAGTTTGGCGCCATCGGAAGCGAGCAACTTGGTCGGTCGCCCCTTCATCCGGCCCTGGTAGTTCTAGACAAGGGTTCCACTGTGGCGGTATCGCATACGTTCTAGTGTGTGCCATGTGAGACTTTATACGCAGTGCTATGTGAGACTTTATGCATAGTGCTTTGTGAGACTTTATATGCAGTGCCATGTGAGACTTTATATGCAGTGCTATGTGAGTCTTTCTATGCAGTGCTATGTGAGTCTGTCTACGCAGTGCTATCTGAGTCTTTCTACGCAGTGCTATGTGAGTATTTCTATTCAGTTCCATATGAGAATTCGGGTGTAGGTCTCCTGTGAAGATGTTAAATGGGAGCTCCGTTCAAGCACATTACTTTACTTCAATTTTTAAGTTATTGTGTATTTCTTTTTCTTTCTTTTACTAATGTTCACCAACAACGACTCATAAATCACCTCTAAATATTTTCTTAATCTTATCTAATTTCGATATAACATCAAATTTTATGGATTCTCAGGAAACGGCTGTTAGTCCTTGAAATGACGGAAAGACTCCGGCTCTCTCCCTGACATCCTCATTAGACTCTTGTAAAATTGTGTGTTTGAAGTGGGACACGTGTGTAGCAGCCTTGTTCTCAGCTTCTTGTACCACATACAGTAGCACTACCCCTGGCTCAGAAAGCTCAAGTTTGTCTTGGTAAATATGATAAAATATCAAATTATTTAATTAAACTTCAAAGCAGATGAATTTTATTCCACGGCGTCATTTCTGTTGAACGTTGGCTCCAGACGTCACATCCGGTTAACTATAGTGTCTCATTCCACCCAATTTACCGGGGAAAACCATAAGGCACAGCGGATGTATCCAGTACAGCACTGATTTGAAAAACAATATGTCGGCAAGAAAGAGGAATAAAACTAAATTATTTGAAATCTTTTATACCATATACCATATACCATATACCATATACCATATCGCCTTATAAAGTCAAACAAGTCATTTCTTTCTAGTTATCTTCTATTTTTCACCCATTTTTTTTTCCTATACCTATTTTGAAACTTTAGCATTTTCTTTCAGCCTTCTTATCAAATCTTCTAATATAAGAGTTGAATTATTTCAATCATTTTTCGGCCACTCAAATTATATTTATTTTTTAAAATTATTTGGGTCCGTAATTTGCACATTTTCTTTTGTTTAAATTTGACATTAAAATATATAAAAATCTTTAATAAAAAGTTAGTAAAGGATTATAAACAATAGCCATCTAAAAATCTACATGTCTTTTAAATATATATCCCCATTTTATACATATATCTCCTAAATATATGTCTCCATAATGTACATATATATCCTTAATATATATCCCTATAATATACATTTATCTCCTCAATATGTATCACCCGTACTCTACTAATGTCTCCCCAAATTATAACTCTAGAATCTACAAGTATCTCCACAATCTACAATATATACCTCAACAATCTATAAATAAATTTCACCTATCTACAACAATATCTTAACAATATGGATACATCTCCCTACTCTACATTAATGTGCCCAATCAACATATCACGCCACAATCTACATATATCTACCATATCAACAATATACATATCTCAACCATCTACATATAAATACAAAATGTACATATTTCTCCCTAATCTACATATATCTCTGCTGTAATGTACCGTTTAAGTGTAGAGAATTTAATATCTTATTTTAATATATATTGCTCGTGACAAACAGGACGATATCATAAATTAAGAACTGTAATACAGAAACTATACCAAAACTAGGGCTAATTTATTAAGTTAACTTTACAATAGTAAAGCAAAATAGAATAAAATTAATGCTATTGACTCGCAGTTCCTTATCCAAGTCAGTCTAGATATTTCTACAGAATTCTAATTCGAAAGATTATTGAACTCTTTATTTTACGTGTAGTCAAGATCAAGGGAGACAACTGTTAAATATAGCCACACCCCGTCGCTTGCCAAATTTGGGTTATCCCAGAGTTCATGCATATTATGTTTCCCAATGTAGATAATAATGCTTATGGTGACACCGCAATCTACAAATACGTCACCTTTCTACATACATCTGCATTATCTACAAATGTCTCCCTATCCACATGTTTCCCCCAAATGCGTATAAACCCAGGGTATATTTTTATCCCGAATATACTAATAAAGTCCTAATCGAAATTTTACGATTTAAAAAAAAAAAATAATATTTGTAAAATTCTGGTTATTCCCCACGTTGTCTTTCTTATGAAAACAATTCCAGGTATTTCACATTAGCAGGCATTGTCATCTTACCGGTATGTCACATTAGCTATTACGGCAATCCCAATTACATATATGTTATATTAGCTAACACTTTTTTTTTTGTTCTCACTGCATTTCTTATTTAATTCATAACTAATTTTGTCATCTTGTTTTTCAGCTGTTATTTGGCTCTAATCGACGCCATTTCTTTGAAATTTGAAAAAAAAAACACGAATCCAAGCAAATGCCAAATTTAACAACTAGGAAACACATCTTTTTGATGACAATTTGATTATTTGCAACTTAGAATGACTTAATAATAATAATAATAAGTGGTCTTATAGAGCGTGGTACCCCCAGTACCTCTGTGAAAGGGAAAATTGTTTTGTTTTGTATCCTCAATTTTCTGCCCGCATTTCACCTCTGGCTTTTCTTATTCGGCTACAACAAAATAATGCACATTTGGGAAGAATTTGACTATTATTGTATGAATGGAATTTAAATAAATATAATATATTATGCTTAAAAATGACTTTTTTCTGCAAGCTTGTCTCGAATATTATTAACACAATTCATACAAAATTATGATAACAGGATGTAATTTTGAATTTATTAATTTGTTATGTTAGTAAATGTAAATTACTGTTTAAAAACTTTTACAGTATTTTCATATAATTAAACTAATTAACAATTAACTACATCTAAAACGTCTGTTAATTTTTTTCAGACTAGCTTTAATGGCATTTTTAAATGTTAGTTTACCAGCAAATGGTTTCTAAAATTCATAGGTTTATATTATAAGTTCAATCAAGGTCTGAAATCTGATTTTTGATAATTCATTGTTTGTTGTGCTATAAAATAACAGTATTTCTTTTTTAAATCTACAGCAATCATTAGACTTACTTTTATATCACACCAACTTCCATAAAATGAACGACTACGTATCCCCTTTGTCTGCTTCTGTATGCTGTGAAATATATCGTGCGATCTGAGCAGAATAAATTCATGTGTTGGTTATATTCTTCTTTTTTTGTTGTTGTTTGTTTACATTGTTTTGATTATAGTTCAAACACTTGCGGCTGTATTCTCACAAGTAATTATCCCTATTGGTATCTCTAGATTTTATGATATATTTATTGTACAGGTCTATCATTGATTATTCGCAAAAAAAAATAATTTTTGTACACCTTTTTATATATTTATCATCTATTTTATAATTTATTTTACACAATATTTGATAATACCTTTGGAATTGCATTGCCTTTGTATCCCAAAGAGTGTAGTTCGGAGGTCATTCTCTCTTAAACTTTTATATTTACAGGGCCTTCAAATTTACATGTACTGAAGGCCCGTTCGAAGATCACAAGGGTCTTGCTCTCCTTTAACCCTTTCCGCGCAACTTTGTGTAATGCACCCTGAGATATACTTTGATTGCTGATATCTCAAGTTTCCTTTTAAAAATCTTTCTCATACTTTACCTAATCCACAAGGTGGTTGGAATGAACAGCTTGGAGGATGTACTTGTATAAAGCTTGTGAAAGTGACTTATTTTTTGTAACCTAAACTTTTTTCTCTACAGTCCCTAGCAACCGGCAACCGGGTGTAAGACACTCTTGCATAATTTAATAGAAGAACTTAACGTCCAATCTGACTTGATGGATAAGAAGACAATGACATTTTCAATGATATATGTTTATAGCTCTATCAAATATATATTCAATCAATAGCAATGCTGAATTAAATCTATGTCAATTATTTCGTAGATCTAAGTCAATTAAATAATACGTCTGTGTCAATATTTGAAATATTACGCACATACAGCTCGCCAACAAAAGAGTTTCTTTAAAAAAAAAATGCGACTGATGTCAGAGATTCAAGAAATGTCCTTTAGTTCCCACCTTGTTAAAAACTATTTACGGCTTAACCCCCCTAGATCGTCGTGTTGCATTTGGGAGTCGGGAGGTGGGTCGTAATGCTCCGTTTTAAAAAAAACAAACATATTATTGAATATTGTAATATACTATATCCTTTATTTTGAAATATAGGGCCTACTGTAAACTATAACCATTGGTTGGCAAACAGATTTCATGTGGAAAGTCGTGATGTCACTATGATGTATTTGGGTTAAGAAAAAGCAAATGTGCCATAACAATATCATTGATCGCATCAGAAGTATATTTACAAAATACATATACTATTTCATTTTTCTTTTGACATAAATCATACATTAATAAACACTGTGCAAAAAGCGATGCCCGGTGTTGGACAACCGAATTTTGTGTGACAAGATATTCTATAATTATAATATATTTTGGACACATTGAAATTCAAATCTTTCTTGAAAGCTGGCTTGAAATTTTCTACTTTTTTTCTGAAGAGTGACTTTATTGTCGACACACAATCTTTGATGTGTATCTAATTTAAAATCCAGTGTAAAGTGTAAATAAAATCGTTTTAGCAATTTGGGGGGGGGGAAGTGAAAAATAAACATCAAATTTTCTAGACAGTTCGCAAACTGCGTTGCAAAATCAAAAACCTTTCTTGACATTATTGTACTTTCCGCGCAGTTTCGTCACTCCAGATTTTATTGTCATAACTGGCCTTTTAGGTCTTTAGCCCTCCTCTTGAATGGCAACAACAAAAAATATTGCTTAACTCCTTTAGATCATGAGAAGTCTTATACACTAAATTAAACTAGCTCTAAATACAAAGTTTGTCTCATACATTATATTAAACTAGCTCTAAATAAAAAGTTTGTCTCATACATTATATTAAACTAGCTCTAAATACAAAGTTTGTCTGATACATTAAATTAAACTGGCTCTAAATACAAAGTTTGTCTGATACATTAAATTAAACTAGCTCTAAATAGAAAGTTTGTCTCATACATTATATTAAACTAGCTCCAAATAGAAAGTTTGTCTCATACATTATATTAAACTAGCTCTAAATACAAAGTTTGTCTGATACATTAAATTAAACTGGCTCTAAATACAAAGTTTGTCTGATACATTAAATTAAACTAGCTCTAAATACAAAGTTTGTCTCATACATTAAATTAAACTAGCTCTAAATAGAAAGTTTGTCTCATACATTATATTAAACTAGCTCTAAATACAAAGTTTGTCTGACACATTATATTAAACAACCTCTAAATACACAGTTTGTCTCAAAAATCCTTCATAAAATGTTTTATCGGGTACACCTGCAATTAGGAATTATGCCACAATGCAAATTTGTCGAAAATTTAGAGAGCAAAATTGTTTTAACAAGTAGTTGGAAAAAGAAAAGGAAAAAAAAAACTTTTCAAAAATAATTTCTTAAAAAAAAAAAATTAAAATGTGTCTCTTTAAAGGACATTAAAAAATAATGTTATCATTCTTCTACATTTAGTTTGAAATCATCTGACCTATCCAATGCGTCTCTACACTAATGCGCAAACTTCCTTTCCCTATTTTTTATGTATTCTCTTCTTTTTATTGCGTTTCAAGTGGTCTTTGATAGCGAATGTTTATAAAATTTAAAAAAAAATATGTTTTATATTCTTATTATAGTTTTGCTTTTGTATTGCTGTAGACTCGGCGGTTGAGTTTTGAGTGCATGTGTTGCATATGATGGTTTCTTTGCTTTGTGGTGCCAGCCTTATTTTTGGTTCTACTTACAGGGTCTTGATGGTGATCGATCACTCCCACACACACACAAACACACACTTTTTTCACCTTGTTATTTAGTTTTGAAAAGAAGAATCCTGTTTTCTGCGTACTCAAAGTGTACACAAGAGAAGAAACAACAGCCAGGTACATAACAAGTGCAATAACAACTGTCACAAAATTGTCTTGACAAGTGTCATAAAAAGTGTCATAACAAGTACAATGACATGTGTCATAACAAGTGTCATAACAAGTATCATAACAAGTGCCATGACAAGTGTCACAACAATTGTCATGACACGTGTCATAACAAGTGTCATTACAATTGTCATAACAAGTGACATGGCAAGTGTCACAACAAGTGTCATAACCAGTGTCATGACAAGTGTTATAACAATTGTCATAAAATTTGTCACATCAAGTGTCGTCAATAGCACATCACTTTCCACGCAAAAAAAGAAAAAATAGAAGATTAATTGTTCTTATAAGTACCCCCAAACCCTTAGCCAAACCCTTAGCCAAACCCTTAGCCAAACCCTTAGCCAAACCCTTAGCCAAACCCTTAGCCAAACCCTTAGCTAAACCCTTAGCCAAAAGCCTTAGCCAAACTCTAATCTCCTTGAACCTCTAACCACTAACCATGGCCATCAACCTACAAACCACATCATTTTGTTCATGCTTAAGATTTATAGTGTTAAGTTGACTTTGACATGCTACGCTGTAGTCTATTGCACTCATACAGAACGAAACGATAAACAGGTTGATGTGTTCCTTTTTAAATAATCTATTGCGGAGGCCTTAAAACAACAAACAGACAGACTCTCAGATTTTTACCAACTTGCTCAAAAATTAGTCAAGGCTTTTATTTTCATATTAGTGAAAGTAACCCAGGCTTGCAGTGCTTCACATTATACCACTAAATTATGGCCCTTTCATTTAAATTTTCATTCTTTATCACTTCCACGGTGATAATATGTTTTAAATGCTGAAAAAAGAAAATAAAGACGCAGTAAGAGACTCGTTCATTCAGATTACATAAAAAGTGCATCTTAACTACGCCAAAAGTACATCTAACCTGTAATAAAAGGTAATATTTAAACCAAGGGATACGTAACAGAGCTTTTCAAGAGTTTTTTTTTTAAAAAATAAAAACAAACAAGAAAGTGTAGCTACCTGAAATATAAAAAAAAAAATAAAATAAATTGAAGTGTCATATGAAGCTGTCAAATGATTAAAAATGAATATAATCAACACCAGCCCTGTTCAACATTAGGCGGCTAGGACCGTCTCCGTAGTTTGTGCACTATGTTTGGTTGCACCCCTCTTCACTGGACTCCCTGGGGTTTGCCTTTTTTTTTTCAAAGAAACTCGAAAATGCCTTTTTAATAAGGATACGTTTCTATGTTTAGAATTACATTTGTAAGCTTCTCCTTATCATTCATTGAACGTTGGATCAACTTAAAACGTAACATTTTGATAGCACCGAGCTTTTGTGTCAACTTTTCAATTTCAATTCATCGTTTATCAAGTTCCGCCAAAGCTCAACGCAACTTCACGTCACATACGTGTAAAAAATTTACTGCCATACAAGTTCTTTAAGCCATTCAAATGCTGAACATGCTTGCGGTCAAGACATAGTCCACTGTTGAGACATCTGTATTATAAAGCAGAGTAGGTGGGGGTGGGGGGGGTGAGGAGTAGATATCTAAAGCTTAATCTTTGGGAGGGCGCGTGTTTGAAGTGGCGTACTTGAGATTGAAGAGGAGCGCCACAGGCGTTCCATTGCCGACAAGCATATGTAGGATTTATACATGTAGAGGAAATAGTATACTTTTGTTTTAAAAAATGTGCAATGTAAGTGCCCAGTTTGTAAAAAGTGCTCCGTCTTTTTGGCATTGACACTACAATTAGGTTCCGTCCCGAAAGGGTCAAAAGTAATTTTATCAAAATAATACTTTAGATCAGCTCGTGCCCAGCAGGTGGTCTTACGGTAAAACCACCAAAATCTCCCATTGACCGAAGTAGTCTGGTACATGGTTAAGGCTTAAAAAGATTCAGTTTCACTTCATAAAATGCAATAATTTGTGAATTGATTTAATAGTATTATTGTCTTCGATAAAAATTCTCGAAAAGACTTTTAAAAGTGTCTTTTGATAGATGGATAGAAAGACAGATAGACAGATAGATAGATAGATAGATTAGATAGATAGATAGATAGATAGATAGATAGATAGATAGATAGATAGATAGATAGATAGATAGATAGATAGATAGATAGATAGATAGATAGATAGATAGATAGATAGATAGATAGA
>CAXITT010000899.1:214269-233315 GCA_964033795.1 Lymnaea stagnalis | reverse complement strand
TAGATAGATAGATAGATAGATAGATAGATAGATAGATAGATAGATAGATAGATAGATAGATAGATAGATAGATAGATAGATAGATAGATAGATAGATAGATAGATAGATAGATAGATAGATTGATAGATTGATAGATTGCAGAATTTTTACATACTTGCAAAGTATTTTTCGTGGCATCGGGGCAGTAAAAAAAAATCTTATTTTTATCCATGGCCTAAAAGGCCATCACACATGCAGTTGAAACATAGTCATGTTCATAAAAAATAATAATTGATTTTTAAATATATTTTGCAAATCAAACTGATTGATCTAACTAAGAAGATGGAAACGTTAATAGTTTTTGTCTTTGAACAATTGGTCGAATTCAGATATTTGATGTCTGTTTCATGAATTCTTCTTGATATTGCACATTTAAAATACCTAAAAAGTCCACAAACATTGGCTTTATTATCCAAGTTGGAAAATCAATTTGTTTTAACTATAAGATAGACTTTTCAGATGATGGAAAATAACATGTACAGTGGTATCAATCCCTTTACATTTTTGGAGCCCATTAAATGTTTCAAAAAAATTATTGTATTTTTTTTTCTTACATACTTCAATAAATGTAATGAAACCAAATATCTTTTGAGTCGACCAGAGTTTATGTGTTCCTTGAAGTTGGTTATTTAAGATAATTTAGTGTTTCAAAGATATCGGGTAAATAAATCACACATGCTTTACTATCGACCGTTAACAAAGTATGTCAGGTTTGTCACATAAATATTGCAAAAGTATCAAAAGTTCCCATAAAGATTTTCAAGCAATTCTCTTTCGAAAGCTATCTTACTTCAGTGTGAAGTAAAAGTCTCACATAGTCCCTGCGGTTTGTTATTCACAATATAGCTTGAAGAGACGTTTAAAGTTAACATTAGATTTAATAGCATGGACACACTTCTTAACTGAATTTATTACTTCATTTAGAGCATGCGAAATGTTTTAAGCAACAAAGTTTTCCCCATGAATAACACAATGCGCATGTAGCATTTTTGCATTCTCATCTTTCATAAATTTTAAGCAGCCATTTTTCTTGCCATCATATTACGAGCAGCATCTGCAGTACAAGATGTTTTATTTTTTATTAGATATTATTGATATCTAAGTAATTGTTTAGCTCATTATATATCTAAGTGATTTTTTTTTTTAATGATTAACAGAACAACATTTTTTCAGCAAATTACCATTAATCAATAAATCTTTCATAAGTTATAGATACAGCCTCACTGTCTCTCAAAGTTTATTCATCCATTTACTCTGAGAATTTTCTTGTTTTCAGTTTTTTAACAAGTAATATTGAAACATCTTCACTTATTTCGTCTATTTTTCAGATAACGTTATTGTTACTGTGTGGCATAGCTTTCACGTCTCTGACATCTTTTCCAGATTCGTTTTAAGAAATGCTGATATTGACGGTTTGATTAAATTTTCTCCTATGGCATGATTTTTTCCCGAGATTTAGCTGTAAGTAAAGAAATTTCATAACTAGCTTCAATTGTACGATTGACATTTGCAGTGTGAGCAGTAAATAGAGACTTTAATGTTGCTTTTTTCTCTTAATAATACCAGATAAATCATTGTAGCCAGATGGTGTTCAAATTTTTGACAGCTCATTTTCCTATCCCCCCCCCCCTAAACTGTCCAATTGCCCCCATGTGCAGCGTGGGGCCCACGTTGGGAAACACCGCTCTAAAGGATACTATTTTAGTGTGTTCATTGAGATCGTGACCGCAAAGGCGAATCACTGTTCAATTGCTGAACGTGCTATCACAAAAATGCAGTACATTTTTATTGAAAACATTTCCATTATTTATAATGTTAAAAATAAATTAAACCAAACAGACGATCAAAGTCACTCACCGTAGTTTTTTTTTTTTTTAGGCTCATCGTTGTGCGGCAGTCATATGCTTAAAAACGTAGTTAATACGACGAAAGCGTACGGGTGGACAGGGTCTGTTATCACGAGGCATTTACAAGTTTACATTTCTTTTTTTAATAAAGAAGTTCTTCAAACTCGCATTTCCATCTTGTGAATGAGTGAATGCAGGTGGTTTTTTTTTTAATGCTAACCCTCGTGATGTTTTAACTTTTCTTGTGCAGTGTTCACCTGGTGAACGGCTGAACGACGGAGGCTTCGCGGCTGAGTGAACTCACGGGCGGGTGAGCTCAGCTCTAATTTTTTAAAAGTTGTGCGCCTGTGTAAAGAGTTAAGTCCACTCAACCAGAATTTTGTAAGCCTTCGATGTTATATATCCAAATAGTTATAGCTTTGTCGATAGTCTTAAGATTACATCATTAATACTTAAACTAAGACAATGAAAATAAAATTTCAACAAATTTTCTTTTACAAAATGTTTCTTATCAAAGGCAAGTTAAAACGAACTAAAAATTAGAAAACGATAAACAGTTCTTAAAATAAATCATGCAAAAAACTCCATAGCGCAAATGTAGATGAACACTCTATAAAAAACAAAGAATTTGAATTAAATGTAGGCGACTCTTAAACATGTTTGTTTTCTTATTTAAAAAAAAATTCTTCCTAGACTTTATTTGCCTAATGCATTGAAGAAATTTTAAACTATTTCGTTCTCTTTGTGCTTTTAAATTTGTCTTTGAAAGAGAGCTTTAAAAAGATTTGTAAATATTTTCTTCTTTTTAGTAGTAACATAGTAATCTGTATATTATTGACATACCAATAGTTGTGTAGTTGTGACGACACGTACCAACTACTGAGGTAAAAAACATAACGAGAGGGAAGCCTGGGATTTCTCCATCACTCACCAATCCCACCCCTCTCTTGACACAGCCTACTAAAGCCCCAGTAGAATTGCCAATTAACCCCTTCCGAACAACGTTTGACCTACCATCCTATCTCACGCCGTTTGCCAGGTGAACTTTGCACGAGACGTGTGATCATTTAATTGAAAGAGCATTTAGAGGAAAAAAACAAAACACAAATAAACAAAATATTTTACAATATAGAAAAATGAAGTAGAAGAAAGTCTTTTAAAAGGAGTACATTTTTACTGGCAGTTTTATTTGTCCACGAGAATATATGACCCGATTTTACCGAAATGATAATGGCAGGCATTTTGTGATATTTCCCACATACATTTGAGAAAAAGCATGAGAATTGCTCTTTAAAAAAAAAAGAAGTATATATTGAATGATGTTTATGTTTCTATTGTTTCTAGCATCATTAGTTTTGATAAAATATGTACTTGCTTTATAAGATCCGCACAAACTAACAATTTTTTCGGCCTTTAACTACTTTTTTATAAACATTGTAAAAAATTACATTAAATCACAATTAAAAAAAAAATACATTTAATATATTAAATATACTTTATAGAAACGAAATTTATAACATGTATATCTTCATAAAAATGTAACAAATCTTTTGCGTTGTTTTTCGACTGTATAGGAAAACCGTATAATAAAGGAGGCTTTTATCTAAATAAGAATTTCTTTACGATTTTCACATCTTTAAATGCAATGGAGTATTTTAAAGAATGTAATGTTATTTATCTCATAAAAATAAACACCCACTTTACTTTTCACAAAGTAAAATACGAATATTTAATTCATTTTTTGAAAGAAAATCTTAGCTCATCTTTGTTCACGCCCATGTAATGAAAAAGTGAAAAAAAATCATTCTATTTTTAAGGTTAAATTTTCTTCTGTGTAAAATGTTTGGGTTTTGATATTTTTAGTTGGGTTTTTTTTTTGTACACTTCTGTGAATGTACCCACGTTTCGTCAAGCCATTGAACACTATTTTCTTAATTTTTTCGGCTTTACTATCATTTCATCTAAAGGTGTTGTCGTCTTCATAAAATTGCACACATCCTATTGCCTGCCTCCAGTATATGTAATTTAGAAGGCTAATTAATTATATATCAAATACATTTGTTTATTCATTTAAAACTATACCAAAGTTCAAATCTGTCATTTAAATGGGTTTTTAGAGATATTGATATCAAAATGAATCTATTGCCACTTTATATTGTTTGTTCTTATTTTGGATCAGTCATAAGTGAATTAGTGAGCGCTAGTTTGCTATGAAGTTTTGCTGCACTAGATTACTTAAAAGACATTTTCTTATGAAACGTATTTTAAATGTTCAGTTTTTATTACTTTATAAACAATGAAACTTCATTTTTTGGAATTAAAAATAAGTACACCTTATTAAAGATGACAAAGGTAA
This sequence comes from Lymnaea stagnalis, assembly GCA_964033795.1. Lineage (NCBI taxonomy): Eukaryota > Metazoa > Mollusca > Gastropoda > Lymnaeidae > Lymnaea > Lymnaea stagnalis. The sequence continues at coordinate 229,072 of CAXITT010000899.1, read as the reverse complement.
AATTCGGTGTGATCAATTAAAAATATGAAAAGTACCCAATTAAATATATTAATTATTCTTGTAAAAAGAAGATAATACATTATCAGTTTCGTCGCATGCGCTTATTAAATCAAATATACTAAAAGCGTTTGATTTGCACCTTTAAAATTTAGCTTTTAAAAAATTAAACTAATTTTTTTTTGAGCTCATGGAAAAAATGCTTATTAAATCAAATATACAAAAGCGTTTGATTTGCACCTTTAAAATTTAGCTTTTAAAGAATTAAAATAAGTTTTTTTTTGAGTTCATGGAAAAAATACTTTGTTCGAAGTCATAATGAAGATAAGAATAATTATAATTTAATTTCGCAATATTAAAAACGCATTAAAGCAGCAGTGGATGATTTGGTTATCCCAATTAATGTAATTATTCTTTAACTAGTTGGTGTCTGCCGTAGTCTACGGCAGTGTAACAATAGAGCTTAACCGAATGCATTTTTTTTTAAAAACTGGCCCGGGTATTTAGAGAAATACCCGATGTGTACAAGGGTTACAAAAGATTCAACTTCTTATTATCTCTAATATAGGCCGGCCTTTACACTATAGGCATAAAGACAGTCTTACAACATTCCTGCTGACCTTTAAACAACAGTCCTACAGACAGATGTACATACTTGTCTACAGATAGTCCTACAATTCCTACACACATTTCTACACACAGTCCTACAGACAGTCCTAAAGACAGTCCTACACCATACTAGTGAGTCTTTATTTATTAATATAATAGTCACGTGCTTATAAAATCTTCTTAACATTGGTTCAACCGTCACACATGACGATTACTGTTTGACGGGTGGCTACCGCAAAGGTGGTAAAGTCGTGGCAGCATCTTGAGTACTTGCTAGATGTATTATGCTCAGCAGGCCAGTATAGCACATGACAGTGTTTGCACTGCTGGTCTGGACTCCCATTGTTGTACTCTTACTAGAGAAGAGAGAAATTAGATGAAGAAGTACCCGTGGTAACGGCAAGAGGATTGTGCGTATGTCTGCTGAGACTGCGTTGGTTTGGAAACCTTGCTTTGCAGATGTTGCACTGCAATAGTTGTGAATGGATCTCGCTGAAAATAGTAACAAAAAAAATCCCGTGTAGTGAACTTCTTATTGACTCTGGAGCCCAATGCCGGTATGATTCCAATCCCGTCGGTATTCCGATCCCGGTTGTATCTCGATACCAGTGGGATAACGATACCGGTGGGATCCTGATCCCGGTTTGATCCCGACAGCTGTCGGATCCCGATAACCGTCGGGTACCGATCTCGGTAGCTTTGAGGTTTTTTTTAACGGTAGGGTTCCAATCCGAGTGGGATCCTCATCTCGATAGGATACCGTTCCCGTTAGTATCCCATTCCTTGTGGCATCCTCTTCTCTGATAGGATCACATTTACTGATAAATTTCCGATTCCGGTTCGATTCAGTTACCCGATTTTATCCGCATTACCATTGGGTTCAATGTACCGCTGGATCTCTTTAACTATACTATAAGCTTTTATATCTCCGAAGAACTATATAAAAATTTCAGGAACAATCGAGATAAAACTTAATAACCTCCTCGAAACTTGTAAACAATAACTCTCTAAGTAATTATTTTTTGAACTGGAAAAACTACACAACTAAATGCACTGCTATAGCTCTAATGCATTTAAGCTAAAAGAGGGGGCCCAATGGGGGCCCATACCATAATTTTAATGAATCGGTTTTGCCTGAGATGGGGAAGGTTATAAAAATCATTCAGATAAAAATTTTTACGTTATCAATCTTTCTGGAAAATTCTATATTGAATCTACTTAGTTTAAATCAAATAAATTTTCAACACGGACAAAAATGTGTATTGCTACCACACTTGGCCTACATCCATCAATTATCATAGACTCTAGCATATTGCTATTTATATAGATTTAATTAGGCCTTAAAGGGATGGCTATTATTAGTTCAGTACACTTCAATATTTGAATATGGATAATCAAGTGTATGTGTATTATGTTTGGACAAGATCCATCTATTCTTGTACTAGTATTAAACCTATTTCTATTTAAATTGCTGATATAATGAAAAATGAACTGGGGCCAAGACCCCAGAGTTATTGATAATATGAGTTCAGTACCCTTTTGGTATTTGAATATGTATAAGGTGAATGTGTTATAGGCTTGGTCAAGATCTATCCATTCATGTAGCAGTATTACGTTATAGCCCTATAGAACTTTCTGGAACATTCTAGATTAAATGTAATATCCGCTTGGAAACGTGTGCAAAATTTCGATTTTACGTAATTTTTCAGCGAATACGAAAAATTATACAATTAAATAAATTAACTATAGTAAATTTAAGTTGAAACAGGGGCCCCGGAGGGCCCGTTCCATAACTGAACCGAATTAGTATTTCTTGAAATGGGGCCCTATAAAAATCATTTAGATAAGTTATAAAGTTAAAATTTAAAATTTGTCCCATTCAAATGTATTTAGAAAATGCCGTAGATATAGCTTTTTAAAATGATCGAACATTCTGGAAAATTTTAGATTCGATATTATTAGTTTTACATCCACCGATATTTTAATACGGACTAAGAAGTATAATGAACAAAGCTAGGCCTAGATCCATTAATTCACATAGAAACTATAGCGTTGTCTCAGTCCATTGATATTTATACAGCTTATGTTTGGAAAAATGAAACGGCGCCCCCGTCCCAATGGGATGGTTATTATGAGTTCGGTATTTGAATATGGATAATCAAATGTATGTGTACTAAGTTTGGTGAAGATCCATCTATTCATGTAGGAGTACTAAACCTATTGATATTTATAAAGCTTATTTAAGAAAGATGAAAAAGGGCCCCGGCCCAAAAGGAATAGATATGAGTTCAATACCCAGAGGAATGGATATTATGAGATCAATACCCTTCGGCATTTGAATATGGATAATAAAGTGTATGAGTACTAAGTTTGATTAAGATCCATATATTCGTGTAGGAGTATTTCTTGTTAATTTTATTTATATAGTTTATAACGAAAAAACTACATTTGGGCCCCCGTCCCCAAACATAATATTATAAAAATGTCATAACCCGTTAAGAAATCTTTACGGATAATGATGGATGCATGTGCCAAGTTTGGTCAAGATCCATCAATCCATGTAAAAATGTATGCGTAACAAAAGCAGCCACAAATAAACATTTAATTATTTATTTATAAAAGAGTGGCTAGCACCTTCCATTCCATACACATAATATTTTTAATAATTCCTGTTGTTTTAAAGCAAAGCGGGCATTGACTTAAAGTTGTCAAAACAATACGTGGGCGGTTACCTAGTACACATCACTTAATTAACGATTGAAAAACTTTTTAAAACTCAACTGAAACATTAGAGAGCCAACAAGCTAATACTAGCTCTTTATAGACTGTTGGAGATATCCCACTGCTAGGACAGCCCTCAACCACACTCACTCGATCCAGGACCTGAAGGGGCCACCCATGGACATCCGGTCGGACTGTGAGGCTGCTCTCACAGTCAGCGTCGATTTTCCCCATGAGTCTGGATTGTATACTTAGACCTAAAATGATCCCTGCCCATCCCGAGAAAGGGTTGGGCGCCCTCTATAAGGGATTTCTTCAGTGGGTTTCTACCTCGCATCTAATTTACGAAGAAGCTGGGACGAAACGGTTGAATGGGAACATCTAACTTAATGGCTGTGTCAATAAAATCACTTGCATAAATATGTTGCATGTCCAGTAGAGCAGGCCTGCACAAATCAAAATTTAAGCCGGTCGTAATAATTTGAGAAAAAAACTTTTGCAGGCTTAAAGACAATACATAAGGGAGGAAAGATAATGAGACAATACTAATTATAAAAGCTATTTTGTTACTCTGCGGGTCACAAAGTGGGTGTTGAGGGGCCGTGTGTTGTGCAGTCTTGCATTAGAGACAACATGTAATCATGAAAAACAAACGAATGCATTTCTCTTTAGAGCAACCAAAAAAAAAGATTTGTTTTATTTCCCTCCTAATGTAAAGCTATTATCTAAAAAAAAAAAAATTTGAAAATAGAAAACAAATAAACCTTAAAATGTTTAAGACACGCCCACGATAGAATTTCTTAATGTTGTTCCATTTCTGTTTTAATGGTCTGTATGAACCAGGTTGCCGAGATCATCTACATCATTCTCCATGGCATCCTGAAATTTAAATAAACAGTCAGTAAACAGACTTAAGACAGCCCATTAAGCTACGTGCAGTAACCAAGACTTTAAAGCAACAATGTTACCACAGGAGCACACTGTCCTTTATAAAATGTTACATCAATTCGGTTACAAAAAAGAACACTTTGCCACAATATGAAATAATTTTATATCATTTTTATTACACTATTCTTTAACAATATTACTACTAACATTTTTGTTTTTTAAACAATGACCAGATGTCTTGGGAGCTTAAGTTTTGTATTTTTAAAAATACAGACGTAAAAGCAAAAGTCTCTTTCTGTCAAGAGCGCAATGTTTTCTATTCATCATTTCTATATCAACATTTAACCTAGTCTAGTGCTGCTAGAGCATTGTTATTGATATCATGAATCTGAGCAAACATGGAAACAGAAATATGCACATTTTAAAAAAAAAAATGCCATACTCGAAAAAATTCTTCTTGTCATCGCCGTAGATAGTGTTAGATATTTTATGTTTTATTTAGATATAAAGGAACACAAATCAACAGTGTAAGACAGTGCCAGTTTGCATATCTATCATTAAAATTATTTGGGCAAAGTTATTATGCATACATAACATTAATAATTAGTATTATACTGGCAATGTTAGTATAGCTATATAACATCAATGGTGTACTGAATACGTTAGTTTAATGATATAATAAAATCAATAAACAGTGTACTGACAATGTTTATATATATATATATATATATATATATAGTTAATTTTTGAAAGCGTATGGGGCATTCGTATTAACATTTCTTCTATATGTGAGGGAGACATGGACAGTGTACAAAGACATGCTAGTCAGCTAAACAAATCTACAACTACGCTGGCTTCGTAAACTGCTTTGTATAAGTTGGCAGGACAGAGTACCTGATACAGATGTCCTACAATGGGTTGATTTTTTCATCATCAACTGGATCCTTTAAAATAAATAAATCAGATGGACGAGGCATGTTGCAAGAATGTCAGACACTAGATATACACAACTTTAATGAACTCTTCATTGGAAAACGGATAGAAACGCTTAAAAAACTGGAAAAGTTTCACTCAAATCCATGGAAATTGACATTGATTCGTGGGAAAGACTTGCTTTTGATTCGTAAAAACGGGCGTAGTAGATTCACTGTCGGAGCAAAGGCCATAGAGATTAAGCGCACAAATCACGCCTGAAGAAAACCCATGGCAAGGAAAATCATTATTTCCTCAAATTATACTAAGACCAACACGGCAGACTTCCAAATGTTCTGAGAAGTCTCCCTTTGGAAACCATTGTCTAGTGGGCAGAAAAACTAAACGATTTACTCATGGATTTTGACCTTTCTCCGCAGGAGACTCTTGATATGGACCGTGCAAAGTGGTGTCCTGGACTCTCTGTTGGAACGAAATCCTCAGAGAATAAGCGCCCAAAGAAAGCGCACGCCAAGGAAATGCAGGACCCATTTAAATCCTACTAAGTCCCAAATACAACATATGTCCCACTTGCAAGAATTATTTCCAGGTCGCATTAGGACTAACAGGCCACCTGCTTACTTGCCGTATAACATAGCCTTGGTCATATTCGCATGCGAAGTACGAACAAAAAGATATATAATAAATCATTAGACAGCGGAGTGACGATGTTGGTATAGATATATAATAAAGTCTATAAACAGTGTGTAGAAAATAAGATTTTATTTCTTAAAATTTTAAATTTAAATATGAAACAACTTTTAAAAAATGTGATATTCATATAATTAATTATTGTTGAATGGTATTTTTTTTATTTTATCCGGGGAATTATAAAAACAGATTTTCAAAATGTGTATGTTAAGTACAACACAATATAAATGAAAAATATTGTGAAAGACAAGCTTAACATTTAGCCGAAACGTCCTCGTAATCGTCTTGACTTGTTTCAAGCCTAAACAAACTAATATCTTGTTCAAGATGTGTTTACTTTCAATGGCTTGAACACAGTCCCTCGTACATTATCCTTTCTGCTTGAGATCTGGGGAAGTTCCTTAATTGTGTAACGTTTACATCATGATTGTGTAGATCTTTTTATATTGTTTATAATGCTTAGCTTTATCCTTATTGTCAATAATAAACTGTGCTTAAAGATTGTTTAAAGTAACGGCCATTTAGTTTATTTATGACGAGAATTTTGATGTCACCCCAAGAAAAAAATGTAAATACTTCTCTTTATTATTTTTTTTTTTTTTGAGTAACGAATAGTGTGAACTCAATCATTACAATTTTAATTTTAAAAATCTATCTAGTAAGTTGGAAGGTTGCATAAAAAATGAATTTTTTCAGATTTGTAAAACTTTGTAATGAAATACCGGCTGTAACATATACATAATATTATTAAAATCAATATAAACAAATAACAAGCATATCAAATATATTCAGACTAAATATGTTCAGGTAGACAGTGTTAGTACAACTTTATAATATATAGATTGTCTGATTGTTATAAATCTTTTACTAATATTTTATTAAAAGTTATTTTAAAGAATGTAAAATTAAAAAGAAAAGGTTCAAATGTTGGACCGTAATAATTTTACAAATAAATGAAATGTTAAATAATTGGCTAAACAGAAAACCAAAATTATTCATTTCTTAAATTAATGGCCAAAAGATGGCCGAGATAATTCACCTCTGATAGCATTGGCCAAAAGATGACTGAATGAAGGAACCTCTATTATTTAAATTTGATACTTGGACTGAAATATAATGCTTAAGTTTCAAGATGTGTATTAGACACGAAAAAAAAATACATGGGAAAACAATAGATAACAAGAAAGAAAGAAAAAAAACTTCGTTTGATTTTATTAGGTTATATGGTATAAAAGATTTTTAATAATTTAACTTTATTTCCTCTTTCTTGCGGAAATATAGTTTTTTAAAAATAAATGTTGTGCTGGATTAATCCACCGTTCTCGGTGTTCATCATCATCTTCCCGTCTTGGGCCAGTCTCTAGACTTTCCCCTATTGTGCCCACTCTCTTTGGTGTTTGCCTCTAGTTTCATGCTTGAAAGTCATTTTCTTATGTTAGTCCCTGTTAAATTGGGGGGGAATGGGGACACTGTTGGTAACTGGATGTCATGTCTGGAGACAATGTTCAACAGAAATGACGCACACCAGTAAAAATCATCTGGTTTTAAGCTGATAATTAATTATATATTATATCATGTTTACCCAGACAAAGTTGCGCTACCTGAGCCTGGGAGAGTATTATTGTATAGTGTAAAAGTCGATGATGAAAACAAGGCGCCCACACATATGATCCACATCAAACACATAATTTTACAGGACACTAATGATGATGTCAGCAAGAGATCTTGAGATGTCCGGCATTTCTGAGGTAAGTTACATCAAAACAGCCGTTTTCTGAGAATCGAGAAAATTTGATGTTATGTCAAAAGCAAAAAAATATTTTTAAAGTATTGAGAGATAAATATGAATCCTTATTTATGAAAATTGAAAAAAAGAAAGAAAAACCCCATTTATAATAACTTGATAATTTCAATAAATAATATGCTTGAAAAAAGCTCCCGTAAACATCTTCACCTGAGACATACAGATTGATTCTCAAATAGAACTACATAAAAAGTCTCATATGGGACGAGTATGGGGTGTTATTAATGACTGATGTCACGTAATATTAGGATTCATGACGTGTGGTGTGTGTTGGAGAGTTTGATTAGGAAGTGAACATTCTTTCAGAGCTTGACTTGGTGACGTAATTTTATACTCATTATGACATGTTGTCTAGTCTGTTCAATGACGCACGTTTGAGTCTTCTGTCAATCTTGAAAGGAACTTTGCGAAAGAAGGTTGTGTTTTATTTCTGTCTGATAACGATCTGCTCTTTGCAATTGTGTGTGGAATTAAGAGTCCTTTAATTTAATTATATATTATGAAAAAGTAATTGTAGTTACTATTCTAGTGTCTCTGGTATTTCATTTTAATTTTACTTTTGCAATGTAAATATTTTACATATTTTTAATAATTATAAGCACTTAGAGCTGTAAGGTAAGCGCTATACAAAAATGCCTAAATAATAATAATAATAATAATTGAGTTGATTCATTACGAATACGACGTATTGCAGTTTTTAAAAGAACTTGCTGCATTAACCAAGCTTGTAAAAACAGGAGTTTAACATGGGAGCGTCTAATCCGGGAGTGTTAAACCTCGTCATTTTCTTAATTTGAGATAAAGTACAAGATCTTTCTTATGATTTCAATGTTGGGGAAGAATTATTGTAGCATGTTCCTATGTTGCATGTTCCAATGTTGCATTTTCTTATGTTGCATGTTCCTATGTTGCATGTTTGGAGCCCCGCTGACATCGTGTTTCACTCGATCAACTACCTACGTCCTGTATCAGGCTAGTTACGACCTGATTAGTATCACGTTTACTACGCCTTGTCCTGTATCAGGTTAACTACGTCCTACCCGTTATTCAACTACCAATGTCGTGTAAAGTTCCAGTCAAATCCCTACTTCCTGCCTGTAACATTGTTAACTATGTCCTACGCAGTTCCAGTGAACTACCTACATCCTTCCTGTATCCGCTTAACTATTTCTGCTTGGAACAAGTTACCAACGGCGTGTCTATTTCTAGAGAAGTAACTGCCTCCCTCCCTGTATCAGGTTAACTACGCCCGTCTGTATCTAGTTACCAACGTCCTGTGCAGTGAGCTGTCAACGTGCCGTGGTCCTGTTCAGTTACCCAGTGGGAAAAATTCCTGTCCTGTATCTACGAGCCACTAACGTCCTGTCCTGTATTTACGAGCTAACAGTTCTCTGTCATGCACCAAGCTGTCTATCGCCCATCCTGTATTGGCGAGCTACAGAACTATCCAGTGTTGGCGAGACGCATACATTCTGTCCAGTGTCCAGTAAACTGTCGACGTCCGTGACCTGATCATCCACCTACAAACTAATAACTGTATCCCGTGATTGGCCAAGGTCTATTAACAATTATTAAAGCTCTTGTATGACCATGGACAACTAATACAAGAACCTCTTGTGATAAAACTATTGATATTTCATTTAGCCACAGGACCCATGCGCCCTTTGTTATTTATTAATATTTCTTTAACTTCAAGTAGGGGATTCCACAAACCAGGCAAAATATTTACCTTTTATTTTTGTTTAAATAGATTTCAATGTTTATTTGATTAAATTACCCTTCTAAAATTTAGCTTGTACCGATAATTTATTTATAGAAACTGAGGTTAGTCCACGCAAATCATATCAATTAATGGAAACTTGAAGCAAATCAAAAACAAAAATAAGCACAGGGGAAAAATTTGCATCTATTAGGAAAACGGGAGAATTTCTCTTTTATACGGGAGAAAAACTAGAGGATTATATAAGAGTAAATTTTGAAGACCAAGTACGGGAAGAGAAAGGGGAGGAACTTAGAGCTAGAAAGACAGAGAAACAATTTAAATATAAGAGCTGAAGAGGACACATCTCAAGTAGAAGAAGGGGATATGTTGAGAATTGGAGTTCATTAATAAATTTTGCGACTGAATATTATGATTAATTACGCACGGTGTGTGATTGAGAACTTTATTAGTTAGTGAAGGCTCTTCCCACGCTTGACTTGGTGAAGTATTTTATGCCCATTAGTGATTAATTTATGCCCATTAAAACTTATTTACTTACAGGTGCCTTTCAATCAAGAACTGAAGACACCCCCTACCCCATCTAAGACCCAACATGCTATATGCCTTCTCTCAAGCTGCAAAGCATAAGATGATGACTCAATCCCGTCTGAAGCATACAAAGAAGGGGGGACATCTCTGTCTGAAAAGCTTCACCAGCTGTTCATACTTATGAGGCAGCGAGACATCATTTCAAAGGACTTCAAAGATGCATCTATTATTCATCTGTACAAGCGTAAAAGGAACTGTCAATCATGCGACATCCACCATGGCATATCAGTGCTCTTAATTGCAGGCAAGGTATCAGCCAGCATCCTGCTAAATCGTCTGAACAGGCATCTTGAAAACAGTTTATTGCCAGAAAGTCAATGTGGCTTCCGGAAGAAACGAGAAACCATCGATATGGTGTTCACGGCCAGACAGCTACAGGAAAAGTGCAGGGACAAATGTTGACCTCTTCTCTACCTTTGTAGACCTGACCAAAGCTTTAGTCACTGTCAGTAGAGAGGGCATTTAAAAGATCATGGCCAAATAAGGATGCCCAGAAAGTTTGTATCAATGGCACGACAATACCATGAAGGTATGCAGGCTAGAGTTCAGAATAATGAAGAGACGTCAAAACCATTCCCTGTAACAAACGGCGTGAAACAAGGATTTGTACTTGCCCCAACACTTTTCAGCCTCATGTTTCCCGCAATGCTGACCGATGCATTCAGAGAGGGAGACACTGGAATTGGCCTCAGATACCGAACTGACGGTAATATATTAAACCCCAAGAGGCCACATGCAAAAACGAGGGTCCTGACAGACACCATCAGGAACCTCCTGTATGCAGGCGACTGTGCCCTAAACGCTGTATCAGAAGTTAAATGCAACGCTGCGTCACAAGCTTTTCCAATGCTTGCAAAAACTTTGGGCTCACCATTAACACACAAAAAACTAAGGTCATATACAAACCAAATCCTCGAAGCCCTTATGTAGAGCCCAACACCCAAGTATGTGACGAAACACTTAAGGTGGTGAAAGGCTTTTCCTATCTCGGCAGCACACTATCCCAAAGCACAACTATCGATGACGAGGTTAACATCCGTATTGCGAGAGCCAGTGCTGCAACCTATGGAAGATCGACAAAGAACGTATTGACCAGGACAGGTATCAACACTTAAACTAAACTGAATGTATATCAGGCGGCTTTGTAAAAGTGCACTGTTTGTTTCGTGAAAGGTAGAGCGGCCAAAATAAGTGACCCACATGATGACACAAAAATCAGCTACGCGTCTAGGAAGTGTATCTATCGTCACCAAAATTAGCGATCATTTTCAGCAAGGTGTAGTGTGGAAATCAAGGGTGCTGATAAATCATGAAGGTAAACTCAGCCATCCAAGACCATATCTCTCTGGTAGGCTATGTACTGGAAGAAGTGGAGGCCTTCAAACACTTGATACAATTGGTGAACCTGAAGCGTATGTATGTTCCATAATAAAACAGGTAAGGGTAAGGGCAGCATTTATGGTGTTAAAAAATAGGGGAATCAAAGGAGCTGACTCTTCAAACCAAAGTCAAAATTTTTAACACACATGTCGTATTAGTCCTACCTTAAGGAGCCGAAACTTAACAAAACAATAGCTATCGTCACGCAGAAGTTAAAGACTCACATAAACACTTGCCTTAGAAAGATCTTGAACATATAATGACCAAGCACCATCAACGGCAATGACTTACTAGAAAGAACATACGAGGAAACCTATTAATGAAGACGTCTTAAGGAAAAGATGGAGGTCGATGGGCACACTCTCCACAAACCCTTAGATAAAGTCATCAGACAATCCCTAACATGAAATTCGCAGATAAAAAGAAAAAGGGGACGCCCTAAAAATACATGGAGACCCAAGTTAGAGGCAGACACACAAAGTATGGGATACACCTGAGACCAACTAGAAAGAAAAGCACAGGCCGAAATAAATTGAAAATTCTATTAGCCACCCGATGCCCCAGACGGAGTAAAAGGCATCAGCTAGTAAGTAAGATAAATCTTGATCGATGGTGGAGTGTCCTCCTCCACAAAATTATTTGTATTATTTCAAAATCAAGAAGGGCATTTTGGAGTATAATTTAGTTAACTTTTTTTTATTAGACTTCTTGATGAGGGGAAAGCTATTTTTTAAGGTCCAGTGTTCTACATAAACTGATTTTAATTCACTTGTGGCGTGGCCAAGAGTAATCGATTTGGCACAAGCTTATATTAAACCCTACACTATAACATTGATCATCGTGAAGACAGTCCAACACATTCAAAATGCGGCTGTGCATTTTGGCGCATACTTGAATTCTGTGTTTCTTTTAGATAATTTTGAGGTGACAGTTCAAATTTTAGGGTGGGGAGGTACAAAATTACCCATAATAATAATCAAAGACAACCTTAACGCCGCACTAAATTCATTCGATTTATGGCGCCTTTGAAGGTATGAATGTTTCTTAGCTTAATATCGTCTATTAAGTCTTCATAGTCCCCAGAAAAGTTTTGATAAATTGAAAATAAAGGAATGCATTTCAGCAAATATTTTAATTTAGTTTTTGCAACATTCTACAATTGTATAGCAGCGTATGATATGCTAGTTTTTTTTTTAAATGTAGGTTTAACCTCACAACTATCATGTGAGCTCAGTAATCCCTATGACTGCAGTAGGCCTCAAATATTTCAGGGCTTAAGATATGATTTGGATATTTCCTTTCATATCATCTTTCAATGCAAGTTGGAGGTGTGTGTGGGGAGGGGGGGGGGAACCAAAAAGTTGCAAAAGGGGCCTCGGGTGAGGACTCTGCTTGGCATTGATGTGTAATGCAAATATTGTTTTTTTTATAATTCTAAATAGTTGTGTGGTTTTTAATTTTTATATTTAAACATCTTTGCGGTTTACCTACATAGTTAATAAATAGAATTTAAAAACAAGAAAATAGCTTTCCATCACAAAAAAAGCACTGCTACCGCCATTTTATAAGTTAAAAACAAATGAAAAAAAAATCTTTAGAATAATTAACCTACGTCAAACCATCGCCTTTGCTAAATATTTTAACGTTTTAACACAGTCAAAAAGTACAAAAGACTGTCCAGTAGAAAGTTCTATGCAATTTATGGGTTAAACAATGAATTAACAAGATGAGCCTGAAACGCACGGCTGATCAAATATATCGACCTTAGCTCTATTTAATAAATTGCACAAGTTGCAATCGGATAACCCTACAACAAAACAGTGATACAAAACAATTTCGCACATTTACGCTTTCCAACAATTTCTACAAACATTACAAACCAAACAATATCTTTTTTTTTAAATTGATTTAAAATGACGGGGATATAACACAACTACAACATTGATTTGATGGAGCAATTCTATCAACATAACACACAATGACCTTATTATAAAAGATGAAGGACTCTGTTTAACACACCAACACTTTCAGTATAACACATACGTATAAACATTATGATTATGGCGTTAAATACTTTAGGAAACTGAGAACGTTTTTTATTTTACCTTCAGACCTTAGAGTTGTATCTCCTTCTCTGCTCCAACTGCATCCGTTGTAATGGAGTCTTTCACAGGACCATTGCGCACATAGTGTTTGTGTTGGGTCTAGACGCTGCATCCCAAATTTAAATTATCCAAAATTTCCTCAGTCGGATGAGGTTGGAAGTTTCTAACTGCGCGTTGCTTATCGGCTATGCACGCACACGTGTGTCAAGACAAAAATACGTATATTTAGTAAACAAACATCTATAAAAGCAGGGAACAGCACATTGAACTAAAACAATTGGTTACAATTACAAATACTGACACAACATAAAACTGACTTTTCAGTACGTTTATGGAAATACCTTTGGAATATATACAGGAAATGTGTATTTCTTCATTGTATGCAAATATATTTAATGGAAATTAATCTCGTCATTGCGCTAATTTACCCGAGGCCACTTACAGTGAGTTCTAAGATTGCGAAGAATCTAAGGGTTAACTGATCTGTTGATATAATAACACACACTTGTAAATTGATTGTTGAATAATTGGAACTAACTAAAATAGGCTTACCATATGATGTTTTAATTACCTCTGGTTTTTGGCTTCTTCTTTGTGGTAGTTGGCTTCATCGTTGTAGTAGCTTGCTTCATTGTTGTGGTAGTTGGCGTCGATGTTGTGGTAGCAGTCGTCGTTGTTGCAACAACCTCTGTTTTTAAGCATAGAGTTAAATAGCATGTTTGACCAAAACATCTGTTCTGTCGTCTCTGTACCAGTCCAAATTAATATTACTGAACAAACCAACCAAACTGAACATACGTTTAATACTTCACAAAAGTATACGACCATGAGCATTTGTCTCAAATATATCAATTTAAAAAAAATTTAAATACCATTCTGATCATTATTTTTTGCGAAACATTTTCGAGAGCTAAGCCAACATTACATACATCCAATGTTTTAGCTGTAGTAAACGGAGGCTAGTATTACAGTTTTTAAGAAGGAAATAATTCCAATTTCTACTATTACTTTCATAATTCATAACATACCGAAAACAAGATTTTTAGGAGCAGTTTACATTTTATTTTTAATATCAAGTTTTTTGGGGGATAAAGTGACCTGGGTCACCATTTAAAAGTAGCCATGTTACTCCTTGACCTCGATTCATTAAAAATAAGCTTTCTATCTATCTATCCATCTATCTATCCATCGATCTATCCATCGATCTATCTATCGATCGATCGATCGATCGATCTATCTCTCTCTCTATCTATCTATCTATCTATCTATCTATCTATCTATCTATCTATCTATCTATCTATCTATCTATCTATCTATCTATCTATCTATCTATCTATCTATCTATCTATCTATCTATCTATCTAT
>CAXITT010000899.1:193576-213170 GCA_964033795.1 Lymnaea stagnalis | reverse complement strand
ATCTATCTATCTATCTATCTATCTATCTATCTATCTATCTATCTATCTATCTATCTATCTATCTATCTATCTATCTATCTATCTATCTATCTATCTATCTATCTATCTATCTATCTATCTACATATATATATATATATATGTGTGTATGTATGACATCTTTCCGTCTGCGGGAGACGATAGATTATCTTTATAGCTTGCAGCTCTTGTTGTGGCAGGTGAGACCAATCCTCGAATGGCAGTCTTTGTTACATTTCCCACACACGAATACCGTGGGGCAGTATTTACCGCCACCCTCCTCGCTCTTTTTGCAATTTTTTCCGCCCTGTTTTTCTCCTTGGCTTGTAGTGATTCTGCCTTCATGATGTCCCGCCATGAGGATCGATCTTCTGCTAGCATCTCTCAGTTTGAGATGTCGATGTTAGCTGACTTCATGTCTCTTTTGCACATGTCTAAGTATCTCAGACGAGGCCGTCGAACTGACGTTTTCCCTGTCGCCAGCT
Source organism: Lymnaea stagnalis (assembly GCA_964033795.1). Taxonomy (NCBI): domain Eukaryota; kingdom Metazoa; phylum Mollusca; class Gastropoda; family Lymnaeidae; genus Lymnaea; species Lymnaea stagnalis. The sequence continues at coordinate 212,669 of CAXITT010000899.1, read as the reverse complement.
CGCTGTATAGCACGTCCTTTGGTATGCGACCAGGTTGCATTCGCTTGACGTGTGCAAGCCAGCGAGGCGTCTTTGGATTAAAAGGGCTGGGACGCTACACATGTTTGTTTGGGACAGGACATCCGTGCCAGGGACTTTGTCTTGCTATTTAATGTCAAGGATGTGGCGCAGGCATCTGAGGTGGAAGCCATTGAGCCTTTTTTCGTGGTTAGAGTATGTGGTCCACGACTCGCATCCATAGAGGAGTGTGCTCAGTACGCAGGGCTGGTACATCTGCAGCTTCGTTCTTGTTGTGAGTTTAGCGTTTGACCAGATTCTTTTCTTCAGTCTGGCCCTAACAGTTGCGACCTTCCCTATCCTTCCACTTATCTCAACATCTATTGAGAGGGTGCTCGATATGTTGGATCCCATATTTCTGAATGTGTCAACAGTATCCAAGTCGTAGTCGTCGATGGCGATAGTCGGGAGGGAGTCAGCGCCCTGTGCCATAATGTTAGTGTTCTTTTAACTGTTTGTCAGGCCAAACTCGTTGTAGGCAGCGGATATGCTGGATACGAGGCTCTGCAGGCCGTCTGCTGTGTGAGATACCAAAGCAGCATCGTCCACAAACAAGAACTCCTGCAGCATGATCTTTCTTGTTTTAGTCTTAGCTCTAAGGCGGACAATGTTGAATAATTTGCCGTAAGCTCTAGTGTCGATATATATCCCCTTGCTGTTGTTCTTAAAGGCATACTGGAGTAGGATGGAGAAAAGGATTGCAAATAAAGTAGGAGCCAGCACGCAACCTTGCTTTACTCCACTACCCACTGGAAAAGCTTCTGAGGCGGCACCGTTATAGCACACTGTGCACTGCATGTTTTCGTGGAACTGCTTGATGATGTTAAGCAGTCGTGTAGGGCAGCCTATCTTTTTTAGGATCTGAAACAGGCCGCTTCTGCTGACAAGATCAAAAGCCTTAGCGAGGTCGACAAACGCAATGCATAAAGGCATATGTTGCTCCCTGCACTTCTCCTGCAGCTGGCGCAGAGAGAACATCATGTCTATGGTTGACCTACCGGTGCGAAAACAACATTGCAATTCTGAGAGTACACAAGATGCTAGGGACTGTAGGCGTGTTAATGCAACTCGGGCGAAAGCCTTTCCAACTATGCTGAGGAAGGAGATGTCGAGACCTTTGTATTTGTTGTGTTGCAAATCATTCACTCATGGCAATCAGTGTCTAATCATCCAGCCAAGTCTCCCACTTGATCCCCGAACAGCACAAGCTATAGTAGTAGTCTCCCAATCAACAACACTCCACGGTTCGTTACAATATATAAGTTTAATCTACCTCTTCAACCTGACAATCAGTGGACTTCAGTAGACGACTGATACACGTTCAACTTAAGAATCTAGTTAGTTAAAATCCTCACACATAGAAACATCACACAAGAAGCTATGTATTCAGCAATGCACAACGGCCATCTCTCTGCTCTATCAACAACGAAAACTAACGCTTCACTTTCCATTACACAATTACGTCACAACACTCTCACACCAACGATACGGCTGTACACAAAATCTCTAACTAACATCTTTCCCTATAAAAATGACAACAACGCTCTACACATAACAACAGTGATTCTCATACCCTTGACAGGAGATTCCACGATAGTTATTGCAGTCACGCTTGTCTCTTTTATTTTTTTACAATGTATCGATGTTTGCATCTTTCAACTCTTGTGGTAGCTGTCCCTGTTCCCAGCACAGAGTAAGGAGATCCTGGAAGGGCCGAAATAGTACTCATTTTCCATATTTGAGAGCTTCTGGTGGGATACCATCATTGCCCGGGGCTTTCCCACTGGCGAGACAATCGATGGCTTTACGTAGCTATTCTGTGGTGGGTAGGGTATCAAGCTCCTCCATGACCGGCAAGTCTGGGATATCGTCCAGGGCAGTGGTTGAGACATGGTTTATCGTTGCGTATATTTCCCAGTAGTGCTTTATCCACGGCTTTAGTTGTTTATCTCCATCAGTAATAATTTACCCTGATTTGGACATTAAGGGCGCAGTCTTGAAGATCAAGAGGGCCTGTTGCTTGCTATATATTCTCGTACATTGACTTTGCATCACCTCTATCAGCAGCTGATTGAAAGCTGGACCTTAGATTGAGCCAGTATGTGTTAGCGTAGTGGCGAGCTACCTGCTAGGCATTTGTCTTTGCGCTTTTAAGCGATTGTAGAGCTGCTGGGCAAGGCCTGTCTTTATAAGTTAAGAGGGCCTTTATTTTGGCATCGAAGACATGGTTCATTTCCCTCCAATGGGCCTCGAACCAATCAGCACTTTTATACATAAATATCTGTCTATCTTTCTACTGTCTGTCTCTCTGTTTGTCTGTAGGTCTATCAATCTAAGAAAATCTTAACCAATCTATATTTTGAAAATTATATTTTCGTTTGTGAAAAATGATTGAGTTTTAAAATTCAATCTTAAAAGTAAATGTACTTATGTTTTGTTAACGACATTGACTTTCTTTATTGTTATACATCTGTTAATTTGCGAAATGAGACTATAGCATCTATTTTTCACAGTTGTAATTTCATTGGATTTAAAGATATTGTCATCCCCGCCAAATTGTAAGCACCCTATTTCTTACCCCCGATGTATTTATATCTAAGAGGGGTAATTATTTATCAAATTCATTCTGATGCCTTGGGGAAAAAAAGGAAAGTATCGCTTACACGCCCTCCCCCTTCTTGACAGTGTTTTTAGAAAAAATAATAAAATAATCCACGGGAATGATAACCCCCTTACTTACGCATAGATTCATTTTTGCATTTCATAAACTTAGTTCTTTTTTTTTGGCTGACTGAATGCTATTTGGCTATTTTTTTTCCGCTGTACCGGTACTGATTAAATTAAACGGCCTTTTCTTATTAAAATTATATATAAATGTTAAGTTTTTATTCCTTTATAAATTTCATAAAAGTATGTTTTTGGAATTAGTAAAAAAATAAAACATTATTAAAAGTTAAAATACAAAGCAAAACGTGTATTTAATTTTACCCAATTTAACATTTTAAAAAGAAATCAATTATATTTATTAAGTTTACTTTTAAGAAGAAGGAAAAACATCATTAATTTTGTCACGCGTCATTTTTAGCTTTAGATAAATAGGCAATTTGCGCTACGACGTCATTTGCGTGATTATTTAGAAAAAAAATACTTCTATTTTGCAATATTAACAACGCACACCTGAATTTTTGGGTTTTCCCGATAAATGTAATAAGGTAAAATTGTTTAATGATATTTTTTTCCCCCATAACTTTCAAACACATATTAAATGCTTAAGACAGTATTTTATTTGATAATTAAAATGTATAACAATGTGTAATTTATATATATATATATATAATAATTAAAATTTTACTAATATAAAAGCTGATATTTAATATTTTTTGCGCATTTAAATTTATTTGATTTACGTAAAATACTAGAAAATAACTGATAGTTTTTAAGAATCCGAAAGTATTTAAAAATTTTCGGTTCTATGGTGTCGGTCAGCAAGATCATTTTTATATATATGAAAATTTTCTTTCAACCATGTTTATTTTATTTTTTTCTAGCAGCGAGATAAATATTTTTAAAAAACAAAATATCAATCATTTGGGAACGAAAGATTTAGATTCTTTCCTTGAGTATACACCATTTATCATCGAATATTTTTCCTAGGGGTTACAGACTGTAACATCCATCAGTTTTCTCATATTATTATCCAAACTTCTGATTTAAAATTTTAAAAATACCTGCTCATTATTGAAAATATACATTTAATTTTTTTATTTTTTTTTTTGTACTCCTACCTTCGCATACCTTCTTAAAGGTATCAATACCACGCGTAGGAGTTAAGCTTTGTGCCGGGTTTGAAGAAACTATACACAAACTACTATCAAACCTTGCAAAGTAACAAGCCTCAGATGATAAGCAAAGTGCATTGCACTCCTGTGGAACAATATTCAATATGTTTTATAAATTGTTATATTTAAAAAGTGATATATTCCGATGTTAACTTCTAAAGAACTCATAGTAACCCAGAGATTCTAAACCTGACGCGCTCTCAACCCCAGGGGGAGAGATTGAATTTCAAGGGATGCCAGTTGGGTAATTATAGGTATAGAGGATCCATTTGCTTTTAATTATAATATACATGTTTATAAATTGTTAAATATCTGTATTTACATATAGCTCCAGTGACGTATAGCCCTCTCAGTTGCAGTGAAATAAAATAATTGCTTCAGTTTACCGCATTTGGTGCCGGCAAATCCTAATGAAATTACTATTTTTTTTTTAAAATAAGCGTTGTCAAGTGGGTGAGGTTGGTGGTTAAAAGTTTACATTTAGGTTACAAATTCAAGGAAATTTGGTCTAAGGAACTTTAGCCTTATTTCTTCTTAGAGCGTGGTTTAAAAAAATGAGGGAGAGAGAGAGAGAGAGAAGAAAAGTGATAAAGTATTAAAATTTACATATTATATAGAACAAATTATTTATTAAAGTGACAAGTATTGAAATATACTTAACAAGGAATAAACGTGTTGGACAACTATAGATAATCAAAGTTTCACAAGAAGGACAATCATTTATTAAGCCTATAAGATAACTGAAACTATGACAATTATTAAAGGAACAAGGAGGAATATATCTCTAAATTGTACAGGTTATTAAAAGTGTAACAAACATAAGTAACGAGCTGTATACCTAATTTTCAGATTATGCTCGTTAGAAAATAAATTTGAACAACAACGATAATTAATTCATAATACACAACATGATTATCAAAAGTAACAATAAAATAATCCGTTAATATTGAATTATTCCAGAGGTCATGGTGTTGGGTTTAGCTGAAATTAGCTTATAAACGGCTACAAAATAAAGTTAATTTCCGACAAAGTTGTGGAGGTTTTTAAAGACACAAATATTTTCATGAACTTAGAATCTCACTAATTAGTGGTTGCGTGAGTTTCTAATGAATTATTTTGTAATTTTACCATTTAGAAATTAACAATGCAAGATTATAACATAATATGATGCACAAAAGCATGGAAGTTTGAATGAGACTCATTTAGAAGTATGTGTGAAGGAAATTTGCAAAGGTTAATTTCATTCGCAAGACAGTGTTGACAGCTCACAGGGTCTAGATGAGAATAAAATATGTTAATTGTTAATATCAGCTGGTACTTCAATTTGTAAGTTGGATTTAAGAAATAGGCTCAATTGACACAATAAGTCGTCAATATTGGCACAATGAATGAAATCTAAAGGCACGATTAATCTGCTTAAGAGACACAATGGATCAGCTCTACCACCACAATGAATCAGTTCTGTTGACATGATGCATGAAATGAACTTTATGTACTTACGAAAACACATAGAAAGAGCTCCAACGCAATTTTTTTTCAGAAATCAAATCAAATGAAAAATGTTAATAGGTCCTTATTAATTTTTAGTCCATGAGCATTTTAAATCTAAAATATATTTACCACTATCTAAGTACTAAATTCTAAATAGTATTAAAACTGTCGTCAGAGGCTGACAGACACATAATTGACATCTTAACATGTCATTTATATTTTGAACGGACTATGGTAGGCCGTTATCAATCAAGCTTGCTATGTAATTATTCTTTGTACACCAAACCCCACACAATGACCTGGTACTAAACGCTTTCTCGATAAACATCGAATGTCAGGAGAACCTTCAGAGAACCATAAATTAACTTTTTTATCTAAGAAATCCTCGAACTTTTAATAAATATTGTCGGGTTGTCAAGAGTGATACTCTACCATTATTATAACATCTGTTAAATTTACCTCTATTGATTCCGCCGAGAAAAAATTTACTTCGAAATCTGCATAATCTGTTTCACTCAATTTTATCATAGTGCAGACAGCTGAAAAATAAGAGGACGTAATCTTTATAAAATGTGTCTCCAAAAAATAAATGAATAAAAGATTTATTTGTGTAGTTTGGAGTCTCCATGAATAATTTTGAGTTTCCTTGACAAATAACGCATGGAATGTTGAGATGAATATCGGAGACTGGCTTGAGGAATGTGTCGTCACATTAACAGAGCAAATTTAAATAAGTATTTCATCGTACATCGTCATTACATCCAAACAGCCCAAAATTTCATGTTGCGTCAACAAAAATTTTGATTTATTTCTGTAATAAACTTTTGATACGAGGTAGATTTCTTACCTTTATTATCATATTTTTACTTAAAGATGATAGTCAAATACAAAAATTAAAAATCCCCAGATTTCCACATTTGTGGGTCTTTTTAAAAAAAATGGTTATTTTTGGCTTTTAAAATAAAAAGCATTGATGCAAGTAGTATTTTAATCAACCTATAACATGATAATATTAACAGGACCCAAAAACTTACCCAAATCGTAACATTTTTGCTGCAATCATTTTCATAGTGAAATAAAAATATCCTAGCCACCAAACCCCTTTTCGCGTTTATTATTTGTAAATTAAATCAAATATTGTTAAAGCGCAATTACAGATTAAACTAATCATTTCTAAACGTAGTTACAGTTTGTGTTTAATGAAGTTTTGTGTTAGCCTGTTTTCTTTATTTCCTTACTTAATTATTTGGTCACAATCTCACGCGTATCATCAACCAACACACATATTCTGTTGAGTGTTTGAGCTTACGCTTTGAAAACAAGGATAGCACATTGGCAACCAACTCCATCTGCCGAGCTCTGCCATATAACATTGCTTCACGTGGGGCTCTTCAACTGCCATGACCGCATCTGAAGCAACTAGTGAGTGACATTCCGTCAATAAGTTGTAATTCCAGAAGGTCGGAGCCTTGCTATTATCTAAGCTATTGAAGTATGTGTTAAATGGGCAATGCTTGGTACGCTTTTGGTTCTCCAGACTGCTTTCAACGACTCAACTTCCACTAATGCTCTTGTCGGGTAGGAAGTGACATCCTAGCAAATAACATTGTTGTCTGCTCACTGCCTTCACAATTTTTTTGTAAATGATCTGCCAAACCAGTTTTTGATACCTAAATAAGTGACCGCTACATGTGGCTGAGGTTTGGGTAGCCCCGTTGTTTGCCAGAGTGTCTTCTTTTTCATTGCTACTGATGTTAACGTAAACATTGAAACCATTGCACTGTTAACGTTCCACCGATCTCACCGATCTTGCCAACGTTATTTACTATGGCGCAAAGTAAGCGAATGGTACACGCTTCCTCGCTCAAAATGGAAAGAGAAGGTATCGAATCGGAGTAGATGACTGCGTCGAGTCCCACAAGCTCACGCTTGATAAGAGTGTGGTACGCACTTTACGGAGCCCCGTGAATATACTCCAGCTGCACATCAAAATTCGCTGCTCGAGTCCCACATGGCCCTGAAAGTTCCTCAATTGGTGGCCCTCCCGTTGGGTACACAATAAGCGTACCGTAACCCGGATTCCATTATCTTATATAGCCCATCAAAATTTTCACAGTGGTTTTCACAAACCATTCCATGTTCCTTTATAAGGTAAGATAAGATAAGGTGTTTTAAATAATAAAAAAATAAATGGAAATTTGTTTTGATTGCATTGCACATATTTTTTGGAGAGTCATTGAGAATTTGCTGTTCCCAAAAAATTGGTCAGCAGCACAACGTTAAGTGAATCAATGTGTGCTCAGAATCGGTGTAATGTTCTTGAGTAAATCATCGTATGGTCAGAATAGCTGTTCAATTTCTGAGTGTATCGCTATGAGGTCTGAATAGCCGTTCTGTTCTCAAGTACAAGTTTGCATTTGGAACAGAGTATGAATTTTTTTGAACTGCGTTCCCGACTTTTATGGAAAAGCATGATCTTTGTAACTGTCTTGATTTTAGTTTGGTAACTCGATCTCTGTCATTGTATAAGATAGCGAATATTTGGATTCTATGGCGGATGTGAATTTGGTTCAAGCCCATGAAATACAATGCCATTTAACCACTGAAAATCAAGATACAATATAAGATTATCCGTCCAAAATAACGTATTTCACATTTATCAGGCCTTGAATTACAAAAAAAAAAAAAAAAAAAAAAATTAAAAACCTAAAAAACTTATTGTTCTGGTAGGGTACGTTGCTGAATCCATGTACTGGCATATATGCAGTGGCTGGGGATGCGATGCTGAATTTGTAACGGTATCAATCGGATGCTAGGGCAGTTTTTAAGCTTTCGATTGACTTAACGGTGGTATTGTCCAATGTGGTTCCAAGCGATGATTGTCCGGGGAAAAAAAATGATTGTTTATATTGGACTGTGGTAAGCCGATACACAATGAAGCATTTACTTTTGTTACGGATGTAATCGCTTATGGGGTTTTTAGAGGTATTGTCAGTGTTTAGAGAGCGTTTGGCTTTGATTAGCGACCTGGTTTCTGTAGGGTGAAATAGTGTTTGCTGGGATGCCGGCACTAGCCCCATGACCACTTATACAGAAATGTTAGGCGGAGCTTTTTTACGTCTGTCTTTGAGTCAGAGGGTGTCAAATCTTTTTAAGAGGCCAGTGACGAAGCCAGGAGGGGTGGATTTGTGGTCACGTGTGATGAAACGCAGTGCGTTACTTTGAATTTGCTTCATCTTGTCACCGTCTTGCTTTAGTTATGGGTCCCTTATCATTGCACTATCTTTTAGTAGTGGACGATATAACAAGATAGGCGTTTCGTTTGCAGGATGTCAGGCAGTGGTGCAGATGAAACCTAGATTGGAGTTGGCTTTTTTTTTAAATTTTAATTATATGGGGTGACCATTTTAGGTTATTCGAGAAAGGAATTCCAAGGTGTGGATTATTTTATACTTGGGAAATTCCAAAACTATTCCAAAATGCTAATAAAATAAGCACAAATGCAATCGAGTCACTGGTGTGTTGGTCAAAACCAAATGGCAGGGATGTGGGTCAGACTTTCCTTATTCGAGTTAGGTTAACTGCTCTCTCAATTTCTGCAATTTTATGCATAAAATAAGACCTTTTCAGCCACCTTCATGGTTCCCAGTTTTTTGCATGTTATGTGACATTTTATTTCCTAATTAACCGTCTTTACCTCTCTTCGGTAGTTAGAATAGCTTATTTCATTAATAGACGTAGCGGCTCTACGGTGGCTAAAGCATCAACAGCCACTGTTAGTGTGGTTTTAAATGCACGACAGACGAATCTCATTGGCTTATTCTGGATTATGGATAGCCATATTTTTAGTCTGTTAAGTTCAGTTTTGCGCACGTCCGAACAATTTTTTTCTTTTTTGCTTTGATGACCGCTTCTTGGAACTAGGAAATCCGTTTGTTTAGACAGCACGATCTGCTGACTTCTTAAACCATTTATCCTATGCCCGGGCATTCTTTATTTCAAGCACGAGTTCCGCCAAACGTTTGTTCCAGAATGCTCGGAATTTCCGATTTCCGTGTGTCCTGGGAAAGGGCATTTTTGCTCACCTTTAATATGTCGATAACGACGTTGTTGCAAGCAGCATCGATGTTATCAGAGGTATCGGCGATCTTAGATGATTCACCAATCATGCTCTCCATTTCTGCGCAGAATAGATTTGTCTTTGAAAAATGGCCAGTGCCTCCTTGCAAACTCCTCCAACACAAGACCTATAGTTATGATGATTGAACGATGGTCACTACATACCTCAGGTAGACCTTTTTTACTTACTTTTGCCTCAGTTTACGCCGAAACGAATGTGAGGTCTTGACATGACTGGTCACTGTTGCCCGTGTGCAAAAGAGTTGGGACATGTTTTAATCGCAAAGCCTTATAAGGTTGTTTATGAGATCACACTCCTCTAAATAACTCCCACAAGCGTTTGTATCAGGGTATCCCGTGCAAGGCAGGCACAGCATCTTCACAAGAGTGTTGTTGCATTTAGAATGATACTAATTTACGGAGTTTACCTACTCTAAGTGTCATTAGTTCCACAAATGTTTCTGTTCTATACTAGCTCCACTACGAGAGGATCTCTCACTAGGTAACCAGCCCTAGGCATTTTACGCAATTGCAACGGTATACTGAGAAATCCATGAATTTTAACGGGCTCCTCATCAGTAATTCTTCTTGTAGTAGAACTAATACCAGCTCGAATTGTAGAGTAGTTTGGTAGGCTCAGTATTTAACCACTGGCCACGAATGCACCCATTCGCACAAGCCCATGCAGTAGGCCTGAGCCCCGTCACCAACCTGCAGGGGAAAGTGGTTTCTAAAGCCCCTCACTTAGACAATGCTCAGTGGCACTAGCCATGTTTCATGAATATTGTTTGACTGTTTTTCTTTTAAATTCTCCCGGATAGAGATGCCGATGCAAATCTCACCTCCGTCTTGGGACAAAGACGATTTGTAGGTTTTTTATCTTCCGGAGATCGGGTCCGCCGTAATAGTCCCCTGTACCACGTATCGGCAATAACATTGCAAATAGTTTTATTAACCACTTTATTTAATAATAATGATAATAATAAAGTTTTTTTTGAAAATCACGCTTCATCCCCAAAGGCTTAAAGCGCTGTACAAGGTCAAACATTTTACTTCATTGAAATACAAAACTCAACAATACAAAAACTACATGCATGCATCGCTGTCGAGTATGAGCGTTCATGACTAAATGTTGCGACTCAATATTATGTTCATTAGTTGTTGAACGAGTCAGCATAAAAATACGTCTTAGAGACAATGGCGAGAAGAGCGTTCAATAACTATAACAGTCAAGCGCGGGAAACAACTAATAAACATAATATTGAGTCGCAACAATTACTAATGAACGCTCATGTTCGACAATCGCCAGTCAAAGTCTTTCACCCCTAGCAACCATAAACAACACAAGCAAATATACATCTAGGAAATAATGGTTCGCTTGAAAATATGGTAGACAACTTTACTCCAGCATGGTTTTTGTGAAATTGATGTGTTTTCAAATCGGTTTTGAAGGACACCAGTGTCTGGCTGTTTCTAAGAATGACAGGAAGTGCGTTCCGAATTGTTGGGCCAGCAAATGCGAAAGTGCGCCTTCCGTGAGACTCAAAGTGAACACGCAGTATCGAGCTATTTTCACGACCCGGCGCCGTCCTATCTCAAAGCGCTCGTGACGCATTATGTGCCCACTAGACAACTACGCTCTTCCGATGGTGTCAAACTCTCGATACTGCGTGTTCGCCTTGAGTCTTACGGAAGGCGCACTTTCGCATTTGCATCAAACATTAAGAAAATATGATTGTGACTCATTCTGCCCAGCTCTAGAAAAATCGCCTTGCAAATCATATTAATGCATGTTAATCTAGTTCGCCAGAGATGTCCATACCAAGAAACTAACATATTCACAGATTAAGACCAAAGCAGCTGACGATTGCAAATAAAATCTATCAAGTACACAGTAGAAATTAAGATATATTTTTGGAATGTTTGGCATGAACACGTACCTGCTTTACCTAATAGACATAAAAAAATAATTTAAACTTTAAGTTGTGGCTATTGATCATAGTGATATTTTTGTTAATTTAAAACTGGTTTTTACGGGCGCCTTTGTTGCATTCAAATTTTGCAGTTAAAAATTTTGTTTAAACAAAACGGTGTTCTTTCAGAATGTTTATAAACATAATTTAAAATAACAGATGTGCATTTGAATAAAGTCAATTAATTAAAAAATTAAATAGTTCAAAATTTATTTTCAGAAAAATGTTAATACGTTGCTATTTCTTTCTTAATGTTTGAAATTTTTAGGCCTGCATGTGTTTTTAAGCATACTGAATTCTACATTTAGTTGTTACTTTACACGAATGCTTGTGAGTGTGATACTTGCGTGTGGGTTGCAATAGTGATTTTGGCGTCTTTGTGTTTTTATTGTTTTATCGGCTTACGTGAATTGTTATAGTGATACTAGCTAGTGTGGGTTGTTTAGTGATACTAGCTAGTGTAGGTTGTTTAGTGATACTAGCTAGTGTAGGTTGTTTAGTGATGCTAGCTAGTGTAGGTTGTTTAGTGATACTAGCTAATGTAGGTTGTTTAGTAATACTAGCTATTGTAGGTTGTTTAGTGATACTGCCGTGTGTGGTTGTTTAGTGATACTGGCGTTTGTGTGTTGTTTAATGATACTGGCGTGTGTGGTTTCATTGTGTTATTAGCTTGTATGGGTTATTATTTTGTTGCTTTTGTGAGTGAGTTTTCATTGTAATAATGGCATTGCTTTGTTGTCAATTGTTTCTGACGTTGGTTGGCCGTCATTGGGTTACTTGCAGGTTTCATAGTGTTGCTGAGGTGGCTTACTTGGTTGTCATAGTGATACTGAGATCGCTGATGGTGTGAGATTCTTTGTTGGGTTGTGATTCTTTTACTTGCATGTGTGATGACATGGTGTTACTGGCGTAAGTGGGTTGTCATTGTGTCACTGGCGTGTGTGCTTTGTCATTATGTTGCATACGAGGCTTAATTTGTTATCATAGTGATTCTGAGAGAGCTGATGGTGTGGAATTCTTTTCCTTGCGATGTTGGTTGTGATTCTTTTACTGGCATGTTTGATGACGTGCTGTTACTGGTGTAAGTAGTCTGTTATTGTGTAACTGGCGGGATGGTTGTGCTAATAGCGTGCTTGGCTTGTTTTACTGGCATGTTTGATGACGTGCTGTTACTGGTGTAAGTAGGCTGTTATTGTGTAACTGGCGTGATGGTTGTGCTACTAGCGTGCTTGGCTTGTTTTACTGGTGTCGGTTTGTTTTTATTGTTTTAATGGTATGGGTGGGGTGTGTTACTGGTGTGGATTGCTTGTGATTGTTGTTTTACTGGTGTGGATTGCTTGTGATTGTTGTTTTACTTTTGTGGATTGGTTGTGATTGTTGTTTTACTTGGGTGGATTGGTTGTGATTGTTGTTTTACTTGGGTGGATTGGTTGTGATTGTTGTTTTACTTGGGTGGAGTGGTTGTGATTGTTGTTTTACTTGGGTGGATTGGTTGTGATTGTTGTTTTACTTGGGTGGATTGGTTGTGATTGTTGTTTTACTGGTGTTGATTGGTTGTGATTGTTGTTTTACTGGGATGGATTGGTTGTGATTGTTGTTTTACTTTGGTGGATTGGTTGTGATTGTTGTTTTACTTGGGTGGATTGGTTGTGATTGTTGTTTTACTTGGGTGGATTGGTTGTGATTGTTGTTTTACTTGGGTGGAGTGGTTGTGATTGTTGTTTTACTTGGGTGGATTGGTTGTGATTGTTGTTTTACTTGGGTGGATTGGTTGTGATTGTTGTTTTACTGGTGTTGATTGGTTGTGATTGTTGTTTTACTGGGATGGATTGGTTGTGATTGTTGTTTTACTTGGGTGGATTGGTTGTGATTGTTGTTTTACTTGGTTGGATTGGTTGTGATTGTTGTTTTACTTGGTTGGATTGGTTGTGATTGTTGTTTTACTGGGATGGATTGGTTGTGTTGTTTTACTTGGGTGGATTGGTTGTGATTGTGGTTTTACTTGGGTGGATTGGTTGTGATTGTTGTTTTATTTGGGTGGATTGGTTGTGATTGTTGTTTTACTTGGGTGGATTGGTTGTGATTGTTGATTTACTGGGGTGGATCTGCTTGCTCTAACACAGTCATGATGTTTCTCTTAACTAGACTTAGTAATGCGTTTTATAAATAAGTAATCTTACTTTCACCATATGGGTGGGGTGTGTTACTGGTGTGGATTGCTTGTGATTGTTGTTTTACTGGTGTGGATTGCTTGTGATTGTTGTTTTACTTTTGTGGATTGGTTGTGATTGTTGTTTTACTTGGGTGGATTGGTTGTGATTGTAGTTTTACTGGTGTGGATTGGTTGTAATTGTTGATTTACTGGTGTGGATTGGTTGTGATTGTTGTTTTACTTGGGTGGATTGGTTGTGATTGTTGTTTTACTGGGATGGATTGGTTGTGATTGTTGATTTACTGGGGTGGATCTGCTTGCTCTAACACAGTCATGATGTTTCTCTTAACTAGACTTAGTAATGCGTTTTATAAATAAGTAATCTTACTTTCACCATCTGCACGATTACCAAGGACCAAGAAAGCTACAAACAGAATTTCTCTGATCGCCATCTGGAGAGTCCACGTTAAGCTGACTTTTATCTGGAACTTACTCAACTGGAATAGGAAAAAAAGAATGTTTAGACCCTTCTATTCTTTTAGTTATCAAACTTCCGTCAAATAGTATCTTGGAATATTTTAAAGAAAAAATGTGAGATAATTTGTTATGAATAATACAAATGCAAAATATATAATATAAAAATACTCTATTTTTTGTAAGACTGTCTTCACCTTAACAGATTGTAAAAAACTGTCTTCACAAGAGGTTATATTCTTTATTGTATTTATTATTTTTCTCTGAGCTGCTTTAAAAAAATTAAATGTAATCTTTGACAAAAGAAAACATTGTAAGACTTCCTCGGGTGGTTCTTAAAGAAAAACTACTTTCTAAAAGATGAAGTAAAGGTTTAGCACTTGAGACATTTTAAATTGCATCAGCACATAAATCTTACATTACACACAGAATGCACAAATCAAAAAGCCAAAGGGTATGCTTACTTAATGTAATTAAATGTTTACTCTATGTAAAGGAATATGTACTTAATGTAAGGGAAGGTTTACTTAATGTAAGGGGATGTTTACTCAATGTAAGGGTATGTTAACTTAATGTAATGAAATGTTTATTCTATGTAATGAAACTTTTACTTGATGAAAGGGGATGTTTACTTATTGTAACAGGATGTTTAATTAATGTAAGTTAATGTTTACTGAATGTAATGGGATGTTTACTTAATGTAAGGGGATGTATAGTTAATGGAATTGTACGTTTATTTAATTTAGTGGGATGTTTATTTAATGTAAAGGGATGTTTACTTAATGTAATGAAATGTTTATTTAAAGTAAGGAAATGTTTACTTAGTGTAAGAAAATGTTTATTTAATGTAAGGAAATTTATTTTTAATGTAAGGGTATGGTTGCTTAATGTAAGGGGAAAGGTTTACATTAGGTAAGGGGAGGCTAACTTAATTTAATGGGATGTTTTCTTATGTTAAAGGAATATTTAACTAATCTAAGTGAAATTTACTTAATGTAGGTGTATGTTTATTTAATGTAAGGGGAAGTTTACTTAATGTAAGTGGATGTTTACTTAATGTTAGTGAATGTTCAATTAATGTAATGGGAAGGTTACTTCATGTAAGGCAATGTTGAGATAATGTAAAGGGATGGTTACTTAATTTAAGGGTATTTTACTTAATGTAATGTAAAGTTATGTTTACTTAATTAAGAGGATAATTACTAAATGTAAGCGGAAGTTTACTTAATGTAAGAAAATGTTTAATTAATTTAATCGGATGTTAATTTTATGTATGGGAATGTTTTTTTAATGTTAGGGTATGGTTGCTTAATGTAAGGGGTGGTTTACATAATGTAAGGGGATTTTTTACATATTTTAATGGGATGTTTACTTATGTTAAGGGAATGTTTAATTTATCTAATGGATGTTTACTTAATGTTATAAAATGTTTATTTAATTTAAAGTGTTGTATTCTACATGCAATGAAATTTTTAATGAATATCATTGGTTGTTAACTCAATGTAAGTAGATGTTTACTTCATGTATTGTGGTGTTTACTTAAAGTAAGGGAATGTTTACTTACTGTAAGGAGATGGTTAATCAATGTAATAAAATTTGTTGTTAAATAGGATGTTTAGTTAATGTAATGGGATGTATACTTAATAATATGGAAAGTTAAATTAATGTGAAGGCAAATTTACTTAATTTGTTTTGATGTTTACTTATGGTAAGGGGATGTTTACTTAATATAATGGGATCTTACTTAAAGTATGGATATCTTCACTTAATGTAACGGGATGTTTATTTAATATAAGGTGATGTTTAATTAACAAAAATGTGATGTTTACTTAATTTAATGGGATCTTTACTTAATGTATTGGGATGCGTATTTAATGTAACGGGATGTTTACTTAATATAATTTTATGATTACTTAATAGAAGGTGATGTTTACTTAATGTAATGTGATGTTTACTTAACGAATATAATGTTTACTTACATAATGGGATGTTTACTTAATGTAAGAGGATATTTACTTTAATGTAATATAATGTTTTTAATGTAATGGGGTATTTACTTTAATGTAATAGGTTGTTTTCTTAATGTAATGAAATATTTACTTAATGTACGGGGATATAGAATTAATGTAATGGATTGTTTTCTTAATGTAATGGGATGTTAACTTAATGCAAGTGAATGTTTACTTAATGTAAGGGAATTTTCACTTAATGTAATCAAAAGTTTCCTTAATGTAAGATTATGTGAACTTTATGTAAGGGATTGTTTTTTTAATGTAAGAGTATGTTTTACTTAAGGTAAGGGGGAGGTGTACTTAATTTAATGGGATTTTAACTTATGGTTAATATAATGTTCACTTAATGTAAGGGGATGTTTAAAATGACATTTGCTCATTCCACGCCTTTAAAGAAATAATTTCAATGTTAATAAATGGATCAATCTAAACTATACAAATTAAATTTTATAGCGATATTTGTCAAAGCAAAAACCTTTAAATGAGAGTTGTCTCAGTTGAAAACTTTTAAATAAAAGCGAAGTCATTCAAAATCTTTTCAAACAAAATTATATCAAACGAATTATTTTAAATGACAGTTGTATCATGACAAACTATTAATGGCATTACGATCAGTTAATAAATTAAAATGTCGGTTATTTCAGTTGAAACTTTTAAATGATGTTTGTACAAGTCCATTCAATCTTATATTGTTGTGCCGATAAAAGCCTTTGAGAAAAAGTTATAATTTCTTTTTTGTGTGTAATAATATTTAATTATTAGCATATATTGTTTGTTTTTTTTCCATACATTTTTCATGTCTCATTGTCAGATTTTCTTTAAAGTGTTTATGTAAAACTTAGCCATTAACAGATAACTTTTAAGAATAGAGCTAATGAGTGTAATGAGAGCTCTACTAATCGTGGGTGGGAGGGGTGCGATCGTTCCCGGTCTCCGATTGACTTGTCTGTGGTGGCTTGTCGAATAGGAGGCGTCGGCCACCGACACCCTCGCCGTTACCCGGGAAACAACCAATGGGCGCGTCCTGCGTCTGGCAGACAAGGGATGTGCTCGGTACCTGCCTTAAATAAAACAGCACCTACAGGGCTGCCAGTTGGGATATTCCCCAACTGGAACAATAGGCATAGACAGGGTAGGGATCATGATTACAATTTGCCGTTAATGGATATGAGGCGAAGGTGGTAACCTCTGGCCGATAACTCTTACTATGCAGCCTTGAGAGGTTGCTCCAAGGCAACCGTTTCGTCCCAGGTGCATTGCGAATTAGTTGCGTTGTGGAAACCCACTGTAGAATCCCTCTTATATGGCATCTAACGCTGCCCTGGGATGGGTGGGGGAAGATATTAGGGCGTAAAATTTTCCATCCAGACTCCTGAGAAAGTCGATCGTGTGCACTGTGCGAAATAACACAGTGTCGGACCGACCGGGTGTCTTTGGGTTAGGATGGCCCCCGGCGGAGACAAGGTCGAGCAGACTCGGGTGGGGGCTGTCCTGTCAAAGGGATATCCCCGACTTGCCGCTCCGCGGCCCAATTACCGGGTTGGGGAGGGGTGTTTTGGGGAGGGCATAAAGAGCGCAAGCTCGACGGCCCGCTGACGCCCTTTCTTAATGTGATATTTCAAGGGTGCGATAGACTATAGTCGCACGGCTCTAGTAGGACTGGATCGGATACAGAATCAGAAAATAAGATGCATATTCATTGATGCGGTCATTCATCTACTAAAAAACTTTCATCATCATCATGTCAATTAGTCCTTGGACCGTTGGTGCGCACCAGATGACATGTGAACTATCCTTCTCCATTCGTCTCTCTCTTCTGCACTACGCACAGCATCGCCCAGTGTTAGTCCTGTCCCCTTTTTGATGTTATCCTCCCACATTTTCTTTGTCTTCCTCTTCTTCTCCCTCCCCTTGTGGTGTCCTGCAATATTTCTTTAAACAAGCCCTTGTTTTCTTGTTACGTGGTCGTACCATTGTAGTTTGCGTCTTTTCACAGTCACCAGTAGGTCAACGTACTCCCCTATTGCTTGGCGATCATTTTCTTTCACTGTATCATTGGAGATATGGTCCCTAAAGCAAATGCCAAAAATGCTTCTGAAGCTTCTCATCTCCATTGCCTTTATTTTCCTTTCAAGATCCATACCCAAAAAATGAGAGAAAGTGCGGACGATCCCACCACGGGGACCACACAAAAATTTCATCCTACCTGAAATACGTCTGACTCTGGCAAATACTGCTGGTACAAAAGCCAGCTCCCCAGCAGAAAAAATAAAGAGAGGAAGAGCTCAATTCGATTGAAGCTCAAACGAACCAAATGGTAAAAGCCTTCAAAAAAACGGCCCATGCTTCGCAATTGAAAATGGCAACGGCTATGGCCAAATCATACATTTCCCAAGAGAAGTGCCTCTACCCGGCGGGGATATCAGGAAAGAACCGAATCAGCTTCGACAAAGAACTAATAGCAATTCTGGCCCCTTGTAAAGGGTATATGCCTATGCGTGGTAGACGCTCTGTAAGGGAATAAACGCAATGCTCACGCCCTTAGAAAGCGCTGCAAGGAAAAGCAAAATAAACTTGAATCCTACTAGGACCCAAAAAGTAACATGTGACCTACTTGCGGAAAAGATTTCAAAGCACAATGAGGACTGATTGATTACCTCCCTGGAATAAGGCTTTTCTTTTTATCTTCGCATACTAATTACGAACAAAAACATACACATTATTATATATATTATAAAATCATTAAACAGCCAAGTGCCAACTTTGGTATAGATATATAATTATAAAAAGTGTTTGACTGCGATAAAGCTTTAAATAGATTAAAAAGACACGAACAAATAGTGTCAATAGAACAATATGGGTTAGCTTTAATAATAATTAAACATTATACACAATTAAACGTTTCGGCACATGCCTTCATCAGTACAAACAAACAAAACACCTTTAAATAAGTATAAATTAAATTTACATAATATC
>CAXITT010000899.1:151694-193478 GCA_964033795.1 Lymnaea stagnalis | reverse complement strand
ATAATTGGAAAAACCAAACAGGAAAAAGACATGGCAGCTAAGTAAAACTATGGATTTGGTTCAATCCATATGGAGACAACGTACCAAATCTAGTTATTAATTTGTTCTCCATATAGATTCTATCTGCAGTGTTACTAGTATAGAGTATACCAGTAACTACAATATCTGAGATACCATCATGGTTAGGGCTATTGAAATGTTTGGAGACCGGACAGAGAGCGTGTTTATTTATGTTATAGAGGTGCTCTCTGAAACGGTCCCCAAGGCGACGACCTGTCTCTCCTATGTATAGTTTGCCGCACTTTTTGCAAATGATGTATAATGTTTAATTATTATTAAAGCTAACCCATATTGTTCTATTGACACTATTTGTTCGTGTCTTTTTAATCTATAGATATATAAAAATGTCAATACAGATTGTGTAGACAATAAAATGTTATTTTTTTAAAATTTGAATTTAAATATGAAACCAATTCGACAACATTTTGTTATTCATTCCATAAATGTTGAAGGGTAATTTTTTTTCCTCAGGTAAATTATAATGACAGACTTTTAAAAAAACGTGAATGATAAGTAAAAAAACAAACAATATAAATGAAATAAAAAATTATTTTATTTGCAATATTGTGCAAGACAATATTAACATTTAGCCGAAACGTCCTCGTAATTGTCCTGACTTGTTTCAAGCCTAAACAAAGTAAGATCTTGTTTAATATGTGTTTACTTTACATGGCTTGAACACAGTTCATCCATCGAACATTATCCTTTAAGCTTCACATTAAGGGATGTACCATTATGTTTTAATATTTACACCATGATGTCGTGGCGCTTTATATATATTTTTATGTTTTAATGTATCCTTATTGTTAACAATCAACTTTCCTTAAAAAATGTTTAAAAGAATGGACGTAGGGACAGTTAGTTTATTTCTTTATGACGAGAATTTTGATTAAATCCTATTTCAAACTAATTCTCTTTATTTTTTTTAGTAACAGATAATGTCAAATCAATCATTGCAAAACTAATAAAAAATAAATAATCTATATAATTAGTTGGAAGACTGCATTAAAAAAAATTGCTTTGTACAGATTTGTAAACCTTTGTTAAGAAATATTCATGTTCATACATTTTGATAATTTGGCTGAAAGAAAATGCTAAATTTTCACAAATTTGTATAAGAGATATTAAAATTGTGTACAAGAAAAATACAAAAATACCCCCAAAAATACTATAAATCAATACGAAAATACTACAAATCAATAAAAAAAACAATAAAAAAAAATTGTAATATAATAGAACAATTGTATGAACCTAACACGTTTGCGTAAATGTGGCCGAACGCCTCTAGGCTGCGGAGCAACACTACCAAAGGTGGTGCCACATGGGATTTTGCCTCTTCGTGGCGTGGACGACTAGTAGGGGGGGGGGAGGCAACCCCTCCCCCCCCCTCCCCCAAGCTAAAAAATCCCGAAGCTTGCATGACCTTCCAACGCAACGGAAGGTCCGCGCTAACATGATTACTGTTGCCCTTGACCGGTATGAGGCAATGGGTGGCCCCCCCAAACCCTTGCCAATGATTAAAAAGACGTGGCCCTGAGAAAGCCGCCCCTAGGCGACCGTTTCGTCCCCGCTACGTTCCGACCGAACAGCTCCCTGGGCGATGGGGTGAGGTAACGCAACGCCTCTTCACCGGAGAGGAAGTAAAGCCGTCCAGAACCAATAGGAGAATGGATCTCGGAAGCTTTAAACGCAGCTTCTTCGGTCGACCGGGCATCCCTCGGCCAGGGGGGAGGTTCCTGACGCGCTTCCGCACGGTCTGGAGCTTCGGCTCTGGCCCGTGTGGGGGAGTGCCGGGGGGGGTATTATGATTGCAATCTCGACGACCCATCGACACCATCTCCAAAGTGACGTTATAAACCTAACACACAATGGCCTTTATATGAAGATCCGTTATTATTTTTAACACACCAACGCTATTAATATAGCACATACATATCATCATTATGATTATGGGGCTATGCATTTTAGGAAAATGTATTAATAAACGCAGTTCAAAACACTTATATTTAGGAAAATGTTGAATGTTTATGATTTTACCTTCAGACTTCAGAGTGGTTATAGGTTTACTTGTTATATCCACGTCTCTGCTCCAGCTGCATCCATTAATTGGCGTCTTTCACGGTTCAAGTGCGCACAATGTGTTCGTGTTGAGTTTAAAATGAAACTCACAAAGTTATATCATTCTAGATAGATATTCTTAGGTCATCGTCGTTATGATTTGTGAACTTTCCTATTTAGTTCACTGCCACCGAAATGGATTGTGTCTTTGTCACAACTGTCAACTCCTCTAACGTCTTCTTGGATTGATTACATTCGTCAGTTCTTTCATACGTTGAAGCGTCGTACTATTCTCACTATCATTGATCAAACTCAACTCCTTTTGATAATAACTATAACTTTAATATCTGAGTAAATATAATACACATACACTTGAATATAGCGCAGCTCGCCATCAGACCTAAATAACACACTCTATCACTCCAAGGTTCCACTCAAGACTGCCGCACGAATAAAACATACGTCACAACACTGCATAGACAATACGTCACGAATCAGCACAAAATACGTCATAAAGACAATGGCGGGAAGAGCGTTCACTAACTATAATAGTCAAGCGCGGGAAAAGCGTTCAACAACTAATGAACATAATATTGAGTCGCAACAATTACTAATGAACGCTCATACTCGACAACAACCACAAACTAGTTATGATTTTTAACAGGGGTATAGTGGTTCAAATGAAAGTGACTAATACTTCACGTTGACGATCACAATAATAATAGTTAATACTTGAAATGCGAGCAACTACTCATGTCGAACATAATCAATCCAAAAAAAACAACAACAAAAAAAACACATGGAATGTGTCATATTATGTATTTCATTTATTACTATCTTGTAGGTAAAATTCTGTACCTGATATATGTTATTACACTATGACCAAATATTCTTACATAAATAAGATTTAGAGTAACTGTTATCATTTTCTTATTTTCTCAATGCTCCCTTCTCATTGGTCAGTTTTCTACAAGTCCCAATACTCTTCTTATTACATAAGTAACAATTACATAGGCTGCTGGGTGGCCGAATGGCACAGTCAAGCAAAAAAAACCACCAGCACCCCGTGTGGATGGGACTTGTTAACCTTGGATGGCTACTCATCTAAGAGAAGGAACCTCTGATCTCAATTCCGGAGATGGAGTCCCCTAGGCGGATAAAATGGGTACAGTGAAACATTCCAAAAAACTCCTGCAGCGCCATAGGTGCCAAGCTGTATCATCCACATGATGTTCCATTTGGTTATCTGGCGGCGTGGAGAGAGGCGATTTGCTGTTGGGAAACAGGTAACAATCCTAGAAGAATAATCCCAGGCCTTTTGGATATCAGGCTGCGAAGTCTTCACCATCGTCACATTGTGACGGACGAATGTCATCAAAAAAATTGGTTCCATATTACTTTTTTCCCATATATTCTTATGTGTGACAGTAAAATAGTCCCTAGTCTAGGTGAGTAAGTTTCCAAGTAAGATTAACAGCCCAAAAGACTTTTGAATTGTTTTATACTATTTCTTTTATAGTGAAGATGAGTTACTATGATCCATTGCATGATTCCGTTAAAGCAATTTTAGAGGATTTGAGTTATAGAAGTGAAGATGAGGCACATAATAGGGTTTGAGAAAAAAAATTGGCATAAAAACCAATGAACATGATTAAAGACTTAACCTTCTTAGGAGCATACATTGCGGAGGTAGGAAATAAGATGTGTACTTTTTCACGTAAATCCTATGGTAATACATTTGGGGAAAAAGAGATGTTAAATTCTCTTGTTACAAACATGTGTCTGTTCATTTTGCTGAAGGCAGCACAAGATACGTCTCAAAATAAAGGAATCATTTTGATAATTAATTTTCTTGGGTAAATACATGTCGAAGGTAGGAAATAAGATGAGTACATTTTTACGTGGATGAC
Source organism: Lymnaea stagnalis (assembly GCA_964033795.1). NCBI lineage: Eukaryota > Metazoa > Mollusca > Gastropoda > Lymnaeidae > Lymnaea > Lymnaea stagnalis. Next base: position 189,450 of record CAXITT010000899.1, on the reverse strand, counting down.
AACATAGTTAACTCCTATGGTATTACAAATGTGATAAAAGAGATGTTACTCTCTCTCTCTCTTTTTACAAATATACGTATGTTTACCAATTAAGAAGATCAATGGCGTTAACAAATCTGCATATCAAAACCCTATCATTTTACACACTTGAAAAATTAATTTTGAATAATAGAGATGGGTTAATATTTACTTTAAAAAAAATGAAAATATATTTTTGTATTTACTTTGCAAAAAGTAAAGAGATGTGTATTTTATGAAATTAACCATTTAATTTTTAAAAAAGCAAAAGACAAAAAAAAAATAAAACAACAACACTCAATTCTGTTATAGATGTGAAAAGCGGTTGCTCGATTCTTCTTTAGATTAAAGAATTTCTTTGTTTTTTTTTATTTTCTGATAATATATCTTTTTTTTTTTTAAAAATGCAATAATTTGTTTACATTTTTTTTTAATATATCAATATATATTAAAAAAAAAAAAAACAAAAAAAAAATAAAACAAAAACACTCAATTCTGTTATAGATGTGAAAAGCGGTTGCTCGATTCTTCTTTAGATTAAAGAATTTCTTTGTTTTTTTTTATTTTCTGATAATATATCTTTTTTTTTTTTAAAAAGGCAATAATGTGTTTACATTTTTTCTGAAGATATCAATATATATCGATTTCTTATAATATAAAATATTTGTATATCATATATAGAGTTTTTGGTAAATTTAAGGCAATTTTTAAAAACAATTTTTTTTTTTTTGAGAAACAAACAGTTTTAATTCAAGGGTACGAAAAGCGGTAAATCTAAAGTATTTCTCTATCGTAGTAATTATCCCTTAATTAACTTCTTTAGTGACAAAAAAGATGGAATTGTTAATAATTTAGACTGTGTAATTTAAGGTCATGTTTAGAAGGGGAGGCCACAGAGTTTTTAAAAAAAAAATCTTACACGGGATTGTTATTACCTTACTACCGCTAAAAAAATTTATTTGCATTTCATATGCTTTGTGCTTATTTTGATGCGTGATAAGTGCAATAGTGAATGATATTTGGCTATGTAGTTTCACTGTAAATATTGCATTCAACATCATTTTCTTATTAAAAGTTAATTTAAAGGTTAAGTTTTTACTACTTAATAAATTTCATAAAAGTATATTTTTAGAATGAAAGAGAGTAAAAATTTATTAAATGTTAAAAATACAAAGCTATGTAGTATTTAAATTTTAGCAAATTTTAGCAATTTAAATACCAAACAATTTTTATAGTTTAATTTTATTTTTAATATTCAATTTTGTCACGCGCGGGTTATAAATTATAGATATTTTAGATTACGTAATTCGCGCTATGACGTCATTTTCGGGATTATTTAGAATAATTTCATTTAATTTTTTTTCGCAATATTAACAATGCACTATAAAACGCATAAAAAGCAACTGATGCTTATTTTTTCCGATAAATATGAATACGATGTAATTTTTGATCATATTTGTTATATTTTTAAATTGTTTTAATAACTTTCAAAAACAAATGAAATGCTTAAAATAGTTCTTTATTTTAAATGTTCTTTTCATTTATAATAATAACACTTAAACTTTTACTAAAATAAAAAGCGGATATATAATTTTTTTGCGCATTAAAATTTATTCGATTTCCGTAAAATAACAGAACATAACTATTAAAGTTTTAAAGAATCCGAATGTATTTAATCGTATCAGTTCTTTGGCGAGAAGGTCAGCATAGTTTATACTTATATATATTTTATATGTAATTTCAGGTATGCATTTAATTCTCATTACTGGTAATTAAATAAAAATATTCGTAGGCTTAGCCACTTGTGTTGATATAATCAGTAAAGAACGTAGTCATATCGTAACATCATTAAAAGAAGTATGCGAGACAGAGAGAGAAAGAGAGAGAGAGAGAGAGAACGAGTGAGACAGAGAGAAAGAAAGAGAGTCATTGAATATAATTGTGTGCGTGGTGATATTTAATTTATATATATATATATATATTAAGGCCAAAGCCCGCAATAGGCCAAATTGGGAAGTGGCCAGCCAAATCGGGAAATGGCGAAATCTGCAACAGAAGTCGCTGAGCTTTCTCAGAGCTAGCCATGTACTCGTTTTCAGCTGGTTACCAAAATGAATCCAATTTGAATTCTGCATGTTTAACTTTCAGGGTAATGTAAAGAGCAACGATAATGTTGAATTCAAGACATGTGTTGGATGAATGTGACATCGTCCGTGTGTTGGATGAATGTGACATCGTTCGTGTGTTGGATGAATGTGACATGGTACGTGTGTTGGATGAATGTGACATGGTCCGTGTGTTGGATGAATGTGACATGGTCCGTCTGTTAGATGAATGTGACATGTCCGTGTGTTGGATGAATGTGACATGTCCGTGTGTTGGATGAATGTGACATGTCCGTGTGTTGGATGAATGTGACCATGTCAGTGCGTTGTATGAATATGACATGGTCCGTGTGTTGGATAAATGTGACATGATCCGTGTGTTGGATGAATGTGACATGGTCCATGTGTTAGATGAATGTGACCTGGTCCTGTGTTGGATGAATGTGACATCGTCCGTGTGTTGGATGATGTGACATGGTCCGTGAGTTGGATGAATGTGACAATGTCCGTGTGTTAGATGAATGTGACATCGTCCATGTGTTGGATGAATGTGACATAGTCCATGTGTTGGATGAATGTGACATGGTCCGTGTGTTGGATGAATGTGACATGGTCCGTGTGTTGGATGAATGTGACATGGTCCTTCCACGCCTTTATAAAGTTATGCGAGCTGACATTCCAGAGGGCCTGTAATCAACGATTTTGACAATAATCCTGTTCAGACTAAAACTCGGAGGCAACTGTTTTATAAACTAGTACATCTATGTGAATGAAACAGAACGTGACCATGATAGTTGATTTATTTATCTCACCTGTGAGACAAAAACCCTTTTAAACTTCCCATCATGACAGGGGATCCACCCGTATTAACGCCAACGTGGTTTTGCAAGTTCATGTAACAGAATTATAAATATGAATTGACAAAATCAATTATTTCTTGTTTGTTTGTTGTTTTATGTTGGATGTTTACAGCAGAAAACAATCTTCAACAATATCTCCAATGGGAATATCAAGTAAAAACCCCATAAGCTTGGATTTACCACTGACATTGAATCATTCATCACCCTGCTGTGCAAGGGATTCACGTGTCTTTATTTTTGCTAAAACCCGATTTTCAATGGCACACGGCATGTCTGAAATACTTCTGCTTATCGTGGTTTCTGTCTTCACAATCTTATTAATTTCAGATACGACATTTTCACGAAACATAAATCTCAAAATTTCTCGGCACGCAGGTGAGATTATGATTTCAGTAAAGGTATGAGATTTTATTTTCTCTGCAACATCTCGGTAATCGCGTAATTTGCTTCTTGAGCCCTGTTACTTATCATACATTTTTTCTCAAATTTAGCATAATTTTTATGCCTGCTTAGGTCCCTCTTAAAGTACGCCCCATTCGTGTGTGTTACATCCTGATCTTGTGTTGATTAGTGTCGCTTCAATTTAGCTGGTGGCAAAGCATTAGAAGGCAATATAATCCCCTTAGACAACACAAAGTGGTAAAGGGCAGTCTGGGTCTCCTACGCAAGTGAATCCCATAACGAAGTAATTGTCACTGTCAAACTTTGAGACTATGATTAGAGAAGAACAGTCAGATGAAACCATTAAAATTAGAAAACAGACTTTTGAAAAAGCTAATTAACTCAAATAAAAATAGAGGAAGAGAATTACTAACAGAAATAAAACAATGAATCTTGACCGAAAACAGGGCATAATTCAATAGTCAATAAATAATTAAAGTTAAAACATTACTAGAAAAACGAATGCAACTTTAAATAAAAATGTAATCAGACCAGATATATCTTGCGAGAGTGAACTTGGAAGATTGCAAATAGATCAGAAAACATATTTAAAACACGGCTGAGAAAGTTTTCCGGTAAAAATTATGAACTCATAAATGATGAATAGGGATGAAGAATAAAAACCTACATAGACTACATCAGGATCCCATGCAAATATTGGAAATAAAAAAGGACAGGCTACGCTGAGCAGGACACTTAGAAAGAATGCCAAATGACAGAGGATTAAAAAGGGTGCAACACCAAAGCCCCAGAGGAAAACGGCTCAGAGGTAGCGCTGGGCTTAGATTGATAGATGGTGAGGAAAAAATCTACAGAAAATAGAAATCCAAACATGAAAAAGAAAAGCATCAGTTAGGTCTAAGTGGAAGGAAGAGGTGAGCAGGCCAAAGCACTAAATGGGCTGTAGCACCACATGAATGGATGGAAAGAAGTGGTGAGGCAGGCCAAAGCACTACTTGTGCTGTAGCACCACATGAATGGATGGAAAGAAGTGGTGAGGCAGGCCAAAGAACTAAATGGGCTGCAGCACCACATGAATGGATGGAAAGAAGTGGTGAGGCAGGCCAAAGCACTACGTGTGCTGTAGCACCACATGAATGGATGGAAAGAAGTGATGAGGCAGGCCAAAGCACTAAATGGGCTGCAGCACCACATGAATGGATGGAAAGAAGTGGTGAGGCAGGCCAAAGCACTAAATGGGCTGCAGCACCACATGAATGGATGGAAAGAAGTGGTGAGGCAGGCCAAAGCACTACGTGTGCTGTAGCACCACATGAATGGATGGAAAGAAGTGTTGAGGCAGGCCAAAGCACTACATGTGTTGTAGCACCACATGAATGGATGGAAAGAAGTGGTGAGGCAGGCCAAAGCACTACGTGTGCTGTAGCACCACATGAATGGATGGAAAGAAGTGGTGAGGCAGGCCAAAGCACTACGTGTGTTGTAGCACCACATGAATGGATGGAAAGACGTGGTGAGGCAGGCCAAAGCACTAAATGTGCTGTAGCACCATATGAATGGATGGAAAGAAGTGATGAGGCAGGCCAAAGCACTAAATGGGCTGTAGCACCACATGAATTGATGGAAAGAAGTGGTGAGGCAGGCCAAAGCACTACGTGTGCTGTAGCACCACATGAATGGATGAAAAGAAGTGGTGAGGCAGGCCAAAGCACTACGTGTGCTGTAGCACCACATGAATGGATGGAAAGAAGTGATGAGGCAGGCCAAAGCACTAAATGGGCTGCAGCACCACATGAATGGATGGAAAGAAGTGGTGAGGCAGGCGAAAGCACTACGTGTGCTGTAGCACCACATGAATGGATGGAAAGAAGTGGTGAGGCAGGCCAAAGCACTACGTGTGCTGTAGCACCACATGAATGGATGGAAAGAAGCGGTGAGGCAGGCCAAAGCACTACTTGTGCTGTAGCACCACATGAATGGATGGAAATAAGTGGTGAGGCAGGCCAAAGCACTACTTGTGCTGTAGCACCACATGAATGGATGGAAAGAAGTGGTGAGGCAGGCCTAAGCACTACTTGTGCTGTAGCACCATATAAATGGATGGAAATAAGTTGTGAGGCAGACCAAAGCACTACTTGTGCTGTAGCACCACATGAATGGATGGAAAGAAGTGGTGAGGCAGGCCAAAGCACTACTTGTGCTGTAGCACCACATGAATGAATGGAAAGAAGTGGTGAGGCAGGCCAAGCACTACTTGTGCTGTAGCACCACATGAATGGATGGAAAGAAGTGGTGAGGCAGGCCAAAGCACTACTTGTGCTGTAGCACCACATGAATGGATGGAAAGAAGTGGTGAGTCAGGCCAAAGCACTTCTTGTGCTGTAGCACCACATGAATGAATGGAAAGAAGTGGTGAGGCAGGCCAAAGCACTACTTGTGCTGTAGCACCACATGAATGGATGAAAAGAAGTGGTGAGGCAGGCCAAAGCACTACTTGTGCTGTAGCACCACCAAGATGATTGGTTGGAACATTGTGTCGTTTAGTGTAATCTGTATAGTTTAGAAAAAAGCTATTACTATAGGAACCATATTTACCCAGATTTTTTATTTATGGGAGGCACAAAGATGATTTTCAATCTAACTTATTACAGGTTACCCATATTTTATTACAGCTTTCTTTTCGAAACGATGATCTACATTGAGATTTCGAACACATTCGTATCTCATTTCAATTACCTCTTGTTAACTGGTTCGTCTTATCTGCTGAAGAAGGCGTTTAGTCAAAACGTTCCTGCAATTGTCCTGTGTTGTATTTTTTCAAGCTTAAACATACTATTTTGTTCCACTATTTATTTATTTTACATGTCTTGAACTAAGTCTCTCATATATTATTATTTAAAACAGTTTACCTGAACTTATTGCTCCTTACATGAACTTACTACAGCTTACCTGAACTTAATACAACTTACCTGAACTTATTAAAACCTAAACTATTCCTAAAACAATCGCTCCACATGACCACTTAAACAATTGCTCACCTCAGCTCTCAAACATCTAGCCTTAAACACAATGTTACTAATAATAAAGAGTTACGAATTATTTAAGCTTCACTCACCTGCGCTGTCTGTATGGAGCTGATTTCAAACGAAAGCAACGACTGACATTAAATTCAAACTGACATATTTTAAAAGTAGAGATGAGGTTTTATAGCTGTATGCTTCTTCCAAATTACTTTCATGTATGGCCTCTGGGTAAAGAAGATGTTGATAAATGTTTCAAATTTAATTCTTTATTAAAGCAGAGAGCTCCGGGCTGCACTTAACTAACTTCATGTCATAGAGCATATGTACACTTATCATTCCAATGAAGGTAATAAAGACAACAATTAACTGCTTCATGTGTAAGGCACACCCTTTGATGCCATTAGAGATTTGGGAAGTTGAGATTTCAAGAGATGAAATTAATGGGGGTTAAAAGAAGATTGATTGATTGATTGGTTTGAGTGCTTAAATAGCACTCATGTCCATTCTCTGTTAGCATGCTTACGGCGCCTTGATGTCCTAAATTAGCGGTTCTCAACATGTGGGTCGCAACCCCTTCGGGGGGTCGAACAACCCTTTCCCAGGGGTCACCTGAGATCATCGGAAAACACATATACAGTACAGTTATGGATTAGTTTCGAAAGTTATTTTGTGATGGGGGTCGCCACAACATGAAGAACTCTTTTGAAGGGTTGTGGCATTAGGAAGGTTGAGAGCCACCGTCCTAAAATGACCTGTTAAGAAATTACACACTCCAACTCTATTGAGTTTGTTATGAGTGAAGAAGTTCAGCTTCTAAACAGTCCAAGAAACTTTCAGGTCCAAAAATTGTCCAAATATCCAATAACATAATTTAAAGAAAACATTTCACAAATGAGTAAATGTGCGAGGAATGTCATTGCTGTCTGTTAGGTGCATCCTGAACTCTCGTTACTCTCATCAATTTGAGCTTATTGGCAGCAGACGGCGGAGGGCTGAACAGAGCGATAGTTCGTACCGGTTGTTTGCCGTGAGATATCACTAATACTTGTTTGGGTTGGGTGGGTTGCAGGAGTAAATCAAAGAGTCTTACAATAGACTTCATAAGTTATTGTTTATTTATTTGAATGGAGAAGGTTACACCAGTTAACATTTTCAATTAAGTCATTTAAATTATTGCATTTGTTCGCAAATTCATTATATTAAGTTATTCTTCTTTTTCTATTTATTAAGGGCCCACGATCAATTTATTGATCATTTTGGCTCCTAGGCACGTAGAGGGGAAGTTTTCCGTCAGATAAATCACCTATTAATAAATATAGGACGCCTTTATGTAAATATTCCCTTACATCTATTTTATGACATTTTAGACAAGATATGTAAAAAATACCCTGTTTTAGATAGCCATGCAGACCTTTTCTAAAAATAGTTGGGTTTTTTTTTCGTTTTTGTAGCTGTAAATTTTGGAGACCAAAAAAAAGCGTATTTTTTTTTAAAGCCAAACTTTAATTATTTAGATAATAAACGAATATATGTTGTTGTTTTTTTAACGAACAATTTTTTGAAGTCATTTATTGATGAAGTAGTTTAAACTATAAATAGTTTTAAAATTAAATTATGAGGCAACATTTCTATTCAACTGCAAATAAAAGGAGTTGTGGAACCTAGTCATGGTCAATGGTACCTAAATTTCAACTAGCACCTTTCCTGTTGCTAGCTGGTAAAGTGTTGAATGATGGAAACCAAAATTCATGAAAGCGCCAAAATACATTCTATCATTTTGAATTAATAAAAAAAATGTTTATTGAAGTGCATTACTTTGCTCAGGGCCCCCGCGGCTGTAAAGATGGTACTGATGCTGCTTCATGTTTAGGATTGGGGCAATTTGTTAAATCCTCCTTTCTGGTTCTGCCATGTTATGTAGTTTTTGGAAGTTGTAGAATTGTGGAAATTGTGGCTCATTGAGCCACTACCAAGCCTCTGCCAAAACACTGGCCCTGGAGCTTGTGGTTTCCTCCATATTATCCTATCAGTCTCAGTCCCCACACTACTAATCTAAAATGATTCCGTTCCGATGCAATTTAACGCATACCCAAAGGCCAGCGATAGTTCACGTATTTTTTCTCCAGATTTCACTATACAGAAAAATCACTCCTTCTTTCTCTCTTTTGTGTGTGTGTTTGTTTGTGTGTGTATTTTGTTTAGTGGTCGGGATAGCAGGCGGTACAGCGTCTTGCAACGCCACTGCTCAATCATAATCTTTCTATCTAACTCATTAATTAAACCATCTCAATTGTAAGCATAATATACAAATATTGCCATCATTATGTGTTCTGATTTATTATGTTTCTACTTAATGAATAAAAGAAGCGGGACATAATTTTATTTTTCCATAACTATGTGATCAAAGTGACAGCCTTGCAGCACACATGCATATATACGATGTACGACGAACCCTTTAATTCCATCAGAAAACTACTACAAAAACTGATTTTTGTCTGGTATTAGCGCCGTCTAGCAACATTTTTTTGCTGTTTTAGGTAGGATATGTATATTGATATTATGTAGGATATGTATATTGATATTATGTAGGATATGTATATTGATATGTAGGATATGTATGTTGATATTATGTAGGATATGTATATTGATATTATGTAGGATATGTATATTGATATTATGTAGGATATGTATATTGATATTATATAGGATATGTATATTGATATTATGTAGGATATGTATATTGATATTATGTAAATTTAATGTATACTTACTTAAATGTGTTTTGTTTGTTTGTACTGATGAAGGCATGTGCCGAAACGTTTAATTGTGTATAATGTATAATTATTTTTAAAGCGTAACTTATATTGTTCCATTGACACAATTTGTTCGTGTCTTAATAATTCTATCAGACAAGAATCTTTTCAAAAATGGGTTCATCTCATTAGCAAATGTGGCACTAGTAAGTCAAATAATGTCAGAGATTTAAATGTAAAAAAAAATAAAAGCTTTTCTTAACTCCATTGCACCACGAATGTTTTCGATTGTATGCATTATATGTATTGATACGGTTAGGGTATGTATATGTATTGTTACGGTTAGAGTATCGATATGTATTGTTACGGTTAGGGTATGGATATGTAATGTTACAGTTAGGATATGGATATGTATTGTTACGATTAGGGTATGGATATGTATTGTTACGGTTAGGGTATGGATATGTATTGTTACGGTTAGGGAATGGATATGTATTGTTATGGTTAGGGTATGGATATCTATTGTTATGGTTAGGGTTTGGATATGTATTGTTACGATTAGGGTATGGATATGTATTGTTATGGTTAGGGTATGGATATGTATTGTTATGGTTAGGGTATTGATATGTATTGTTATGGTTAAGGTATTGATATGTATTGTTACGGTTAGGGTATGGATATGTATTGTTACGGTTAGGGAATGGATATGTATTGTTATGGTTAGGGTATGGATATCTATTGTTATGGTTAGGGTTTGGATATGTATTGTTACGATTAGGGTATGGATATGTATTGTTATGGTTAGGGTATGGATATGTATTGTTATGGTTAGGGTATTGATATGTATTGTTATGGTTAAGGTATTGATATGTATTGTTACGGTTAGGGTATGGATATGTATTGTTACGGTTAGGGTATGGATATGTATTGTTACGGTTAGGGTATGGATATGTATTGTCAGGGTTAGGGTATGGATATGTATTCTTATGGTTAGGGTTTGGATATGTATTGTTATTGTTAGGGTATGGATATGTATTGTTATGGATAGGGTTTGGATATCTATTGTTATGTTTAGGGTATGGATATGTATTGTTATCGTTTGGGTATGGATCTGTATTGTTATGGTTAAGGTATGGATATGTCTTGTTATGGTTAGGGTATGGATATGTATTGTTACGGTTATGGAATGGATATGTATTTTTATGTTTAGGGTATAGATATGTATTGTTATGGTTAGGTTATGGATTTGTATTGTTTTGGTTAGGGTATGGATATGTATTTTTATGTTTTGGGTATAGATATGTATTGTTATGGTTAGGTTATGGATTTGTATTGTTATGGTTAGGGTATGGATATATATTGTTATGATTAGGCTATAAATATGTATTGTTATGGTTAGGTTATGGATTTGTATTGTTATGGTTAGGGTTTGGATATGTATTGTTATGGTTAAGGTATGGATATGTATTGTTACGGTTAGGGTATAGATATGTATTGTTATGGTTAAGGTATGGATATGTATTGTTACGGTTAGGGTATAGATATGTATTGTTATGGTTAAGGTATGGATATGTATTGTTACGGTTATGGTATAGATATGTATTGTTATGATTAGGGTATGGATATGTATTGATATGGTTAGGTTATTGATATGTATTGTTATGGTTTTAGTACGCGTAATATTTATTGTTAGGGTTAGGTAGTTGTTGGAAAATGGTTGTTGACGAGGCACACGAGGCTTTTGAGTACTATTGATCGTACAAGCTGGTGTGGTAGAGTCAATGTAAGAGAATAAACGCACCGCTTACATCAAAAGAAGGCGCATGGCAAGGAAAAGCAAATTGCACTTCAATCCCACTGGGACCCAAAAAAAATCAACATGGCACCTTCTTGCGAGGAAATCTTTTCCAAGTACAATTAGTAGTGACAGGTTACCTCAGTGTCATGTAGCGTTGGTTATCTTCGCATATGAATTACAAACAACAACATGTATATATATGTATATATAATAAAATCATTAAACAGTAAAGTGTCAAGTTTGGTATGGATAAATAAAAAAAAATCAATAAACCGTGTGGACACAATAAGGTTTTATTTCTTACAATTTTAAATATAAATATGAAACAAATTCAACATTATTTTGACATTCATTCCATAATTGTTGAATGGTAATTTTTTTTTTATTTTCTCAGGGAAATTATAATTGTAGATTTAAAAAAAAAACAACTGTTAAAGTACAAAACAGTATAAACGAACTAAAAGTTTTGTCTATTTACAATATTGTGAAAGACAAGTTTAAGATTTAGCCGAAACGTCGTAATTGGCCTGACTTCTTTCAAGCCTAAGCAACGTAAGATCTTGTTCAATATGTGTGTAATTTACATGACTTGAACACAGTTCCTCGTACAATATCCCTTATGCTTGACATTAGAGGAAGTACCATTATTGTGTAACTAGTAACATGTATATCATGATGTGTTGTAGTTCTTTTTATATTGTTTATAATGCTAAGATTTATCCTTATTTTTAACAATAAACGTTTCTTTAAAAAAAATTTTTAGTAACAGAGGCACATACATTTAAAGTAAAGGACATTTAGTTTACTTTTTATGACGAGAATTTAGATTGCGTTCAAGGTAAAACTACTTTATTTTTGTATCAGTAACGGCTAATGTGAACTCAATCATTACAAAACCTTATATAAAAAAATCTATGTAATAAGTTGGAAGGTTGCATTAAAAATAGACTTGTTCAGATTAGTAAACCTTTGTCAACAAATACTGACAGTAACATATATAAAATATTAAAAGAAAATTTTTAATACAAAATCCCAAGCATTATATATATGTCTGGGTCAATCTGGTTAAAGGGGGCAAAAAACCCTTGTAATCTTCGAACTCTAATACTGTTCAATACAACTTATTATTTTTTTTTCTAATAAAAACAGTTAAATTCAAAATGAAAAGCTCAGAAATGCTAACTTTGAACAATAATATTCATATGAATTTCTGCCAAAGCAGACGCTTTATATGAACCTGGACAATTCTGAACGTATCATACTGACTATTCCTTTTGTAACTTGTAAATTTTAATTGCCTGTAAACATGCAATGTTAGAGAAAATGACCTCCCAAATACTCTTTCGTGATAAAAGGGCGAATCAAATTTCCAAACTCACTATCAAATAGTATGTCAAATAAATGTTCCAATAGAGGATTAAGCTTCAGAGAAATGTAACGCAATGAATGTTTAAATATTTTATAACATTTCTGTGCCGAGACTCATGGAAAGATCTATGCCATAAAATGTATGAGAACAATGTAAAACCAAAGCGCTAGTGAGACTACAGCCTAATAGGTTTGTACTATAATTTTATAACAATGTAAAACAAAAGCGCTAGTGAGACTACAGCCTAATAGGTTTGTACTATAATTTTATAACAATGTAAACAAATAAATAAGGACGAATATAACCGACATATCAATGAGTTAACCATTGAGTTCCCTCAGATCTGCACAGATCGCACGATAGATTTAACAGCATAAAGAAACTGGCTAAGATATAAGTAAGGGTTCGATTTATGGAAGTTGCTATGATATAAAAAGTAAGTCTGATGATTGCTGTAGATATCAACAAAACTACTGTTTTTTTATGGCACAAGAAACAATGAATCCTCGAAAATAAAGTGTTAGACTTTGATTGAACTTATAATTTTAACTTTTGACTTTAAAAATGATTTGCTGGTAAACTAACATTTACAAGTGACAATAAAACTTGTCTAAAATAATTAACAAAATTTTACATCTATTAACTTGTAAATTAGTTTAAACCAAGTGAAAATACTGAAGAAGTTTTAAAAAAACGCTAATTTATCATTCGTAGTAATAGATAATTTGTTAATAGAAAAGTGTGTATTCAAAATTAAATTCTTTAAACAAATCAAAAGTTAATTTGACTTATAATTACTATATTTGAAACAAGATTGTAGAAAACAGTCATTTTAGGCATGATACATTTATTTTCTTTTAAAATTTGACATAATGCTTTCCAAATGTGTGTCCCTTTTTTTTTTTGTAGCTTATAAAGAAAGGCTAAGTTGAGTCTAGAAAACAAAGTAGTTTTCCTTTTCGCGAAGGTCAGAGTTGGAAGCCATCAACTTGTCCTGGAGAAGATTTTCTCCCTAACTGGCTGTTAAACTTGACATTTGCTTGAATTCATGTTTTTCACATTTCAAAGAAAAGGCGTAGGACACCTGCAAGACAAGTTTACACAATTTATTTGTAATTAATATTTTTTTTAAAAAGTTAGCTAATATAACATAGGAGTAACTGTGATGGCAGTGTTAGTTAATGTAGCATGGCAGTAGTAGCTAATGTAACATAGCATTAACTGTGATGGCAGTATTAGATAATGTAACATAGCATTGACTGTGATGGCAGTGTTAGCTAATGTAACATAGCATTGACTGTGATGGCAGTGTTAGCTAATGTAACATAGCATTAACTGTGATGACAGTAGTAGATAATGTAACATAGCATTAACTGTGATGGCAGTAGTAGCTAATATAACATAGCATTAACTGTGATGGCAGTGTTAGCTAATGTAGTTTACCTGGACTTGTTATTATCAGGAAGGCAACTTGTGGATTAACCGGACAACTTTATTGAGCACGAAACTCTTGACTCAGCTTGGAAACAAAAAAGTATTATTTTTTTATAATTATAAAATTGGGATTTGGACTTTAATTTTTAGATAAGGGAGAATAATATAGTTTGGGGAAATGTCTGTAGATTGGGGAGATATATGTAGATTTGGGGGGAGGGGCACTTCAGATTTTTCGGTGGGGGGGCAGTGCCAGCAGTTCCAGTTGATTTATTGTTGGACATATCTTTGCTCCGGAGGGGCACTTGGATTTTCCCGAGATATAGCTGAAAGAAACCCTGTTTGGAGACATATAAATTTGGGAGATATATGTAGATAGGGAGATTTTCGTAGATTGTGGATATATATGTAGATAGGTAAGATATGTGTAGATTTTGGATAAATATGTAGATTTAGAAGATATATTTAGATTTTGAAAATGTATGTCCATGTATGAGATATATTTAGATTATGAAGATATATTAAGTATATATATATGTATTTAATGTAAATATATATTAAGAAGATATATGTCGTTCGTTAACGATGCTGGGTGGCCGAGTGGTCTAAACTGACCAAATCTCAAGTTGGTGGTCTTGTTCAATCCCAACCCAGCCAAGCAACGACATAACTAGCACCCTAGTGTGGATGGGACTCGTTAACCTTGGATGGCAACTCATCTAAGAGAAGGAAACTCTGGAATCAAACCCGGAGATGAAGTCCCGAAAGGCATAATAACATTGATCCACTGAAACATTCAGACAACTCCTGCAACGTCACTGGTGCCAAGCTGTATCATCCAATGATGTTCCCACTGGTTATCCAGTGGCAATTTGCTGTTGGGAACCAGCTTATAATCCCTAAGAAAATCCCAGGCCATGTGGATTTCGTCCTCCGTAGCCCACTCAATCGTCACGTTGTGACGGACGGATGCCAGCAAAAAAAAAAATTAGATATATTATGATGGTAAAATTTGAGCAGATTTGTTAATTTTACAGAGAGGTATATATTTAGGAGATATATGTATGTTATGGAAATAAATATTGAGCGTATGTATATATATATATTATAAGATTATTATTTAGGAGATAAATGTATTTTGTGTATATATATGTATTTGTGAGATAAGGGTATACTATGGACTTATATATTTAGGAGATAAATGTTTATTCTGGAGATATTTATTTAATGTGTTATATGTCTCTATTATAAAGATATGTATTGAGGATAGATAGGAATATTAAGAGGTATTTATTTTTAGGACATATGTGTAGATTGTGACGATTTATATTGAGGAGATAAATGTATATTATAGAGATGTATTTTTAGAAAATATTTTTAGGTTGTCTGATAGTTTTTGATTATAAACTATTACTAATATTTTAGGTAAATTTTTTTTAATAGTAATGTAAAATTGTAAAGAAAGTAGTTCAAATGTTGGACCCAAATAATTCTACAAATAAATTTAACATTAATTGCCAAGATTGTCGAAATAATTTTCCTCTGATAGTAGTAACCAACAGATCACCGAAAGAATGAACATCTCTTATTCAAATATTTGATAATTAGGATCAGATAAAATGCGAAATTTTAAAAAAGGTGTATAGGATATTGAAATAAAATAAATTGGGAGAATATTAGAAGATCAATATAAAAAAGGACTTGTTTGATTTCATATAGCGATATAATATAAAAGATTTTAATTAATTAATTTTAGTCCTCGATCTAGCCGACATCAATACTGTGCTGTATGCATCCACCTTGCCTTATGTTAGTTCCTGTTAAATTGTGAGGACTGAAACACTGTTAGTAACTGGGTGTGATTTTTGGAGCCAACATTCAACAGAAATGACGCAATACATAAAAAAAAACATATGTTTTTAAGCTAATTGAAAATTTGATATTTTATCATATCTACCAAGACAAAGTTGAGCTTCCTGAGCCAGGGGTAGTGTTATTTTATAGTGTAAAATTTGATAATAAAAAAACAAGGCTGCATCACACATGTTCCACTTCAAACACATAATTTTACCAGAGTCTGATGATGATGTCAGGGAGAGAACTTGAGATCTCCGTCATTTCTGTGGAACGTTACATCAAAACAGCCGTTTCCTGGGAATAAGAAAAATTGATGTTATATCAAAACTAAATAAGATTAATACAATATTAAGAGTTGAAAATCAATCGTTATTGATCAACATTAAAAAAAGAAAGAAAAAAAACAACAACCGAACATCAATAATAATTTGATAATATAAACAAAATAAGGTGCTTGAAAGAAGCTTCCGTAAACATCTTCACCTTAGACATACAGATTAATTCTCATATAGCATTACATACAAAGTCTCGTATAGGATATACTAGGACGCAAAATAGAGCGACACTGTAGAAGTCTAATTAAGAACTCCTAGGGCTGGGCAAATGGGCGGCCGACCAGGGGGCTAGCATCATATGGTTAGATCCACACAAAAACGCCCGATTATAATTTATAGGCCTATGTTAAAAAATAGAAGTTGGGGATACTCCCCAGACAGCACTTTTGTTGTATATGTGGAGGGTGGTATTCCTGTTCTAAAGCTACAACAAGAAAGATAATATATGTATTAGAAGATGCGTTAAATTTCACTTTTCCCATGAATATTTACTTAGAATTATTCTGCATGGGCACCCTAAATAAACCCTATTAAATTATATAAATAATTTTATTACTTAAAAATAGTTGCTGTGTAAAAATGTTACGAAAAAAAAAGTGTTAACTTCTCATTTCTATAATACATGTCGGCCTTTAAACAGTAGGTCTACAGAGATTCCTACACCTTACCTGCCAGCATTTAAATAATAGTCACAAAGACAGTCCTACACTATACCTGTGGCTCTTTATTGATTAACATATTAGTCACCCTTGAAAAAAAATAAAACCTTTCAAAATTCACCCAAGACGTTTGCTGCTTGACAGCTTTCTTTTTTCACTAAACACTATTAATATAAAATATTTGGAGTAGGGGTAGAATCAATAGTGAAACGGAAGCAGCCACACCAGACTCAAAATATGTAGGAGATATTATCATTAGTAATAAATGCAACACTATTACAAATCAATACAACAAAAAATAATATAAACAATACCCAAAAAATTTTTTTAAGAACAAATTCTTTTTTTTGTATACTAAAAACAATAAAGCTAAAAATTCGAAGAAAAAATGCAACGAAACCATTTAACAAATCAGTGTTCACTGCACGTTGACACAACGAAACCATTTAACAAATCAGTGTTCACTGCACGTTGACACAACGAAACCATTTAACAAATCAGTGTTCACTGCACGTTGATACAACGAAACCATTTAACAAATCAGTGTTCACTGCACGTTGACGCAACGAAACCATTTAACAAATCAGTGTTCACTGCACGTTGACACAACGAAACCATTTAACAAATCAGTGTTCACTGCACGTTGACACAACAAAACCATTTAACAAATCAGTGTTCACTGCACGTTGACACAACGAAACCATTTAACAAATCAGTGTTCACTGCACGTTGACGCAACGAAACCATTTAACAAATCAGTGTTCACTGCACGTTGACGCAACGAAACCATTTAACAAATCAGTGTTCACTGCACGTTGACGCAACGAAACCATTTAACAAATCAGTGTTCGCTGCACGTTGACGCAACGAAACCATTTAACAAATCAGTGTTCACTGCACGTTGACGCAACGAAACCATTTAACAAATCAGTGTTCACTGCACGTTGACGCAATAAATCAATTTCTATAAAACAATACAATGAAACCAGAATTTTTATTTAAAAAAAACTGTGATGCCAAATGGGGTCGATATAACACCTCCAGAACATTAATAGCTATATTATATCAAAATAACACAAATGGCCCTTATGCAAGAGATCCGCAAAATCTGTATAACACACCAATGCCATCAGATTTTTTTTTTGCTGGCATCCGTCCGTCACAATGTGACGACGGAGTGGACGAAATCGGAGGAAGAAATGCACATGGCCTGGGATTACTCTTCAAGGATTATAAGCTGGTTGCCAACAGCAAATCGCCTCTCTCCAAAGATTAATACATACTTATCATCATTATGATTATGGAGCTAAATATTTTAAGAAAAGTGAGAATGATTTTGATTTTACCTTTAGATGCCAGAGGGGTTATACCTGTACGTGTTGCATCCACAGCTCTGCTCCAACTGCTTCCATTAATTGGCGACTTTCACGGGTCCTTTGCGCACGTTGTGTTCGCGTACGGTCTAAAACGCTGCGTCCCAAAGTCAAATCTTCCAAAACATTGGATGAGTTTGAAAGTTTGTATAACGCGCGGAGGTTTTCGATGGTTTGTGCACACGGGTGTTTAGACAAAAAATACGTATAGTTAGTAAACAAACATCTGTAAAAGTAAGGAAAAGCCCAGTAAACTAGAACACAGAGTGACAATTACAAATAGTGAGACACATAAAACAGACTTTTCATTACGCCGACGAAAGTACTATTGGAATATAAACAGGAGATTTGTATTTCTAAAATAAATGCCTATTTTATGGCAATTTTTTCCCTTATTATGCTAATCTTACTCAACGCCATTTACAGTAAGGTTTATTATTGCGAGAAACTAAGGGTTAACTTATCTGTTGAGAGAATTACACACACAAACTTTTAAGTTGATTGATGAATAAATGGAAAAAAACAGAAAGAGGCTTATCAGATGATTTGTTAAAATTACCTGAAGTAATTGGCGTTGTCATTGTAGTTGTTGGCATCTTTGTTGTGGCAGTTGGCGTCGTTGTTGTGTCAGTTGGCGTCGTTGTTGTGTCAGTTGGCGTCGTTGTTGTGGCAGCCTCTGTTTTTAAATTTGGCAAAGTATAAATTATCATGTTTAAAAAAATAGAAAAATTAGCAAATAGCTAAAATATATCACTTTTAATCGTTGTGAATGACAATCCTGGTTATCATTATTTTTGAAATATTTCCGGGAATAAATTAACTTTACAAATATCCAATTTTTCAGCTGTAGTAACAGCTAGTATTACATTTATTAGGAAGGAAATAATTCCACAATTTATCCATTACTTTCGTAGTTAGAAACATATTAAAAAACATGATTTACAGCACCTTATTTATAATCTATTTTTAGTTTCACGACCTCATTTCAGAGAGAGTGACTTGAGACACCTTTTTAAAGAAGACGCAAAGTGAAACCCCCCCTTGACTTCGATTCATTTAAATTAAAAAAAAAAAAAAAGGTTTTTACACGTTGTTTTTCCTAAAGCTCAAATAAAATTATTTTAAAAAAAGAACTACTCAAATAATTTTACATGACAACATATCAATGATTGAAGTTACAACTTTTTAAAATATATCTTTTTTTAAAGTGCCATTGAATTTTCTTTAATGTTCAAATGATAGTTATAGAAAAATGAACAATTATTTCAACAATTTTTAGATTACTTTTTCTGACATTGGGACGAAATAAATTTTAAAACAAAAACATTATTGATATGGGAACCAAGGATTAAATTGTTCGCACCGTAAATGATTTTCTCTGATATGCAGTATGTTCTTCGAATATTTTCCGTAGGGCTTACAGCATCTAACATCCATTGATTTTATCATATTATAATTTTAACGTCTCATGATTGCAAAAAATCAAAAAGATTTAAAATTTATCAAAATACCTGCTCATTACTGAAAATATACCTTTAAATGATTTTATTTTGTATTCCTACATCCACAGTCCTTCTTAAGTATAAAAGAACCAGTCTCATCAAGTAAGGTTGGTGATGGGTTGTATGAAAGCCAACAATCCTCAACAATATGCCTTGCAAATTGACACGTGTCAATAAGTATGCAGAATAGCTCGCATTCCTGTGCAACAAACATTCAATCTTTTTTTTAGAACTTTTTATAATACAAAAATTATATATTTCGATGTTATCTTCTGAAGAGCACATAGTAAAACCAGGGATTCTTAACCGCAGTTGCCGCCTATTGAAACATTGCACGAGCTTACGAGATAGGATGACGGCAACCCTAATGACGTTAGGATTTTTTTTAAAAACAAATTTAGCCGTGCCGAGTGGGTGAGTTTTGTGGTTGAAACTTTACATTTAATTTACAAATCCAAGGAAATTTGATCAAGGAACTTTAATTTTATTTTCTTCTTGAAGTGTTGTTGAAAAAAAAAAATGAGAGAGATGAAAGAGAGAGAGAGAGAGAGAAAAAATGACAACGTATGAAATTGTACATATCATATAGTAAAAATTATTTAATAAAGTGACAAATATTCAAATATACATAACAAAAAATAAACGTGTTGGATAACTGTGGATGACGAATGTTTCACAAGTAGGACAATATATTTATTTAACCTATTATATAACTGAGAAAGTGTGACAATTATTAAAGGAACAGGGAGGGAGATATCTCTGAATTGTACAGGTTATTCAAGGTATAACAAACATACGTAATGAGAAATAAACATATTTTTCAGATTATTCTCGTTAGACTATAAAGTTGATCAACAACGATGATCAATTCATAATACACAACATGATTATCAAAAGCAAAAATCAAATAACCCGTTAATTTTTAATTATTCCAGAAGTAATGGTGTGGGGTTTAGCTTATAAACTGCTTCAAACTGAATTTCATTGCTGAAAAGAAGTTGTGGAGATTTTTGAAGACAAAAATGTGTCCATGAACTTAGAAGCTCACTAATTAGTGGCTTGGTTGAGTTCGTCATCAATTATGTGTTAACTTCACCATTTATAAATTAACAAGGCAAGATTATAGCATATGATGCACAAAAGTATTGAAGTTTTGTTGAGAATCACTTAATATTTTTTTAAAAGTATACAAGTAATTTGAAAAGTGTATTTTTACGCCTAAGACAGTGTTTGAGCTCACAGCGTCTAGATAAGAAAAAAATATGTTAATTTTTTTACTATCTGCTGGTACTACAATTTGTAAGTTGGAAAAAAAGAACTCATCACTGCCCGGTTCGTCATGTCTAACAATTTCTTAGTATGGATATAATTCACTAGCCTTGTATGATGGCTATCATGGCCTTGAATTCTTTTTGAAAACCCTGGATCAGAGCCTGAATCATGAAGAGGGTGCTATTTACGTGATGGTTACCAGTTGGTCATGGGATTGTCACGCGCAATACGTGAGCGAAACTTGTCGAAATAGCAAGCAGCAAACAGCGTAGTTCTACCATAATTGTTAAGTTAGTGTGAACGTGTTATAGTATAACCTTGGGTTCACTCTATCTCTTATAATGATGCCCAGACCATATGTTTTAATTGTACTATTTAGTTGTTCCTTTCCCCATTATAAATCACAACTGTCAAGAAAAAAGTGCATGTCCTGTAGTGCAACTGATAAAGATGATAAAGCAATGAATCAAGTTCACTGACACAACACATCGACGGCATTGACCAAATGAATCGGCTCTACCGACACGGTGAATCCACTCTATCGACACCATGAATCAACTCTACGGATACAATGAACCGACTATACCACACGATAAATCAGCCCTGCCGACATAAAGACCGGCTCTCCCTATACAATGAATCAGCTCTACCGAAACAACAAAACGGCTCTGCCGACACGATGAATCCACTCTACCGACACATTGAATAAGCTCTACTGACACAATAAAGTGGCTATACCGGCAGAATTAAACGGTTTCTTTGACTCACTGAATCAACTGTACCGACATGAGAAATCCACTCTACCGACACAACAAGCCTGCTCCACGGACACAATGCATCGTCTCTACCGACACAGTGAATCGGCTACATTGATACAATAAGATGGTTCTATCAGCACAATGAATCAGCTCAATGGACACAATGAATCAACTCAACCACACGATAAATCAGCTCTATGGACTGAATGAATCAACTCAACCACACGATAAATCAGCTCAATGGACAATGAATCAACTCAACCACACGATAAATCAGCTCAATGGACACAATGAATCAACTCAACCACACGATAAATCAGCTGTATGGACACAATGAATCAACTCAACCACACGATAAATCAGCCCTATGGACACAATAATCAACTCAACCACACGATAAATAAGCTCTATGGACACAATGAATCAACTCAACCACACGATAAATCAGCTCTATTGACACAATTAATCAGCTCTATGTACACAATGAATCAACTGAACCACACGATCAATCAGTTCTATGGACACAATGAATCAGTTCTATGGACAGAATGAGTCGGCTCTACCGACACGATGAATCCACTCTATTCATACAACGAATCAGCTCTACCGACACAATGAATCTGCTCTACCGGCACAATGAATCAGCTCTACCGACACAATGAATCAGCTCTACCGACACAATGAATTGGCTCTATGGGCACAATAAGTAAGCTCTATTGGCGAAATGAATGAACTCTATCGACACGATGAATCGGCTCTACCGTCATGATTAACGTGTTCTACCGACACGATGAATTTACTCGCCCAACACAACAGATGAGCCCTACCGACACAGTGAATCGATTCTATTGACATGATGGATGGAATGTACTTACGAAATATCATAGTAAGAGCTTAAACGCAATTTATGGCAGAAATCAAAGCTCCTTATTAATTCTTAGGCCATACACATTTTTAATATAAAATATATTGAACACGAAGTACTCAATTCTAAATAGTATGAAAACTGTCGTCAGAGGCTTACAGAATAATATTGACCTCTTAACATGTCAATTTTATTTTCTAAAGGGAATTGGTGGGCCGTTAAGATGTAAGCTTGCCAAGGAAATATTCTTTGTACACCAAACCCCCACATCATGACCTGGTACTGAACGGCTTTCCAGATAAACACTGGTGGTCAACAGAACTTTTAGAGAGTTATAAATTAACTCTTTATCTAAGAAATCCTCGAATTTTTAAGAGAGATTATAAGGTTGTCAAGAGTGATGCTCTACTATAATTATTAAATATGTTGAGATTACCTCATATGAAAAATTCGGTTTATACTCTAGATCTTCTCCGCTGGTGAATTGTTTGTCCTTCAATATTATCATCCTGCAGACGGCTGAAAAATAAAAAAAAACACTTCATATTTATAAATTTGTCTTAAATAATGATTTGGAAAGTCTGGAGTCTCCATGGATAATTGTTATTTTCATTGGCAAATAATGTATGAAATGTTGGGATGAATATGGGAGACTGGCATAAGGAATATTTTGTCAAATTAAGCGAGCAAATCTCAATAAACAGTTCATCTTTCAGCGTCATTATCATCATCAGCCTAAACATTTCATGTTACCTCAGTATAGATATTGATTTATTTCCATAATAAACTTTTGATAAGATGTAAATTTCTTGCCGTTTACATCAGATGTTTCAAGTAGAAAAAAAAATTTAATCAAATACAAACATTATAAATCACCAGATTTTCACATTGGTGGGACTTTACAAATGGTTATTGATGTATTTTAAAATACAAATCATGCATGCAAATATTGTTTTAATCAATTTATATGAAAATATTAACGAGAATCCATCTACTCACCAAGTCGTAAAATTTTCCCTGCAATCATTTTCATAATGAAATACAAATATCCTAACCACCTTACCACATTCCGTGTTTATGATTTGTAAATTAAATCAAACATTGTTAAAACATATAAAAGGATTAAACTAATCAATTTTTTACCTTAGTTACGGTTTGTGTTTAATGAAGTTTTGTGTTAGCCTGTTTTCTTAATGTCCTTATTTTATTATTTGATCACACTCTCCAGCGAATCATTAACTAACACACATATTCTGTTGAAGACTTGAGCCTACACTTTTAAAACACGGCTAGTACATTGTCAACCAACTCGATCTGCCAATCTGTGTCAAATAACATTGTCTACATGTAAGGCTCTCCCGCTGCTCCTAAAACAACTAGTGTGGGACATTCCGTCAACAGGTTGCGATTCCGATTGGCTGGATCCCTGCTATTATCTAGGCTATTGAAGTATGTGTTCATGGTGCAATGCTTGGTGCGCATTTGGGTCACCAGACTGCACTCAACGACGCACCTTCAACCACGCGTCCTTTCTGGTAGGAAGCGGCACCCTAGCAAATAACATTGTTGTCTGCTCACTGCCTTCACAATTTTTTTGTAAATGATCTGCCAACCAGGTTTTGATACCTAGATAAGTACACCTGAATGAGACTTGGCAGCCCCGGTGTTTGCCAGAATGTCTTCTTTTTCATTGCTGCTGATGTTAAAGCAAACCTTGAAACCATTGCACTGTTACCGTTCACCGATCTCATCGATCTTGCCCGTTATTTACTAATGGCACCAACTAAGAGTTTGGTAACCGCTTTCTGACTCAAAATCGAAAGACATGATCTCAAATCGGAGTAGATGACTACATCGAATCCCACAAGCTCACACCTCTTCAGAGTGTGGTACACACTTTCCAGAGCCCCGTGAATATCCTCCAGCTGCACATCAAAATTCGATGCCGTAGTCCCAAAGAGCCCTGAAAGTTCTTCATTTAGTGGCCCTCCAGTTTAATACAGGATGAGCATACACTAACCCGGATTCCATTCTTTTGTATGGTTGCATTAATCCGTTGAAATTTTCACACGATTTTCACAAACCCTTCCATGGCCCTTAATAAGGTAAGATAAGATATCATAATGTTATTAATCAAAATAAATGGAAATTTGTTTTGATTGCATTGCACACATTTTTTTTTTTGAAAGTCCTATAGAATTTGCTGTTCCTCAAAATTGGTCAGCAGCAAAGCGTTTAGTAAATCATGGTCTGGTCAGAATCGCTGTTCAATTTCTGAGTGTATCGCTGTGGTCTGAATAGCTGCTTTGTTCTTGATTGCAAGTTTTCATTTGGAACAGAGTACACATTTGTTTGATCCGAGTTCCCGTCTTTTATGGATAATCATAATCTCTGTAGCCGATTCAATCTCTGTCATTGTAAAAGATGGCGGATAAGATGGTGGATGCGTTGATGTTATGACGGATATGAATTTTGTTCAAGCCCACGACATCCAATGACATTTAACCGCTTGAAATCACGATAAATCCCAAGATTATCCGTCAAAAAACAACATAGTTCCCGTTTATCACGCCTTGAATTCTAAATAAGTCATTAAAAAAAGCTCAACACTTCTGGTTCTAGCTCTGGTAGGGTACGTTGCTGAATCCATGTACTGGCAGATATATGCAACGGTTGGGGGATGCGATGCTGGTATTTTAACGGCTCGTAGCGGATGCCAGGGCAGCCTTGAAGCTCTCGGTTTACGTCAAGTTTGCGGTGGCATTAACCAGGTGATTCCAAGCTATGATTGTACGGGGAAAAATGATTGTTTATATTGGACTGTGTTACACCGAGGAACAGTAAAGCATTTAATATTGTACCGGATGTAATTGAATATGGGGTTGTTAGTGGTGACGTAAATATTCAGTGTGTGATTTGCTTGGATTAAGCGACCTGGCTTCTGTGGAGTGAGAAACGTGTTTGCTGGGATGTCCGGCGCTAGCCTCATGACCACTTCATATAGGAATGTATGGCGGAGCTTTTACCATCTGTATTTGTGGCAGGGGGTGTCACATCTTTTCAAGAGACCAGTAACGAAGCCAGGAGTGGTAGGATTTGTGGTTGAGTGCGATGAAGCGCAATGAGTTACGTTGTATTCGCTTAATCTTGTCAACGTCTTACTTTAGTTATGGGTCCCCAGATGATCGCACCATATTCTAGTTGTGGAGAGACGAGTTCATGATTGGCATTTCGTTTGCAGGACTTTGGGTAGTGGCGCAGATTTCTTCGAATGAAACCTAGTGTGGAGCTGGCTTTTTTTAAAATTTGTTTATGTATGGTGACCATTTTAGGTTATTTAAGAAAAGAATTCCAAGGTATAGATTATTTGATACTTGCAGAGTTCCAAAATAATTCCAAAAGCTGAAAAAATAAACACCGTTGCAATCGAGTCACTGCTGTATCGGTCAAAACCAAAAGTTTAGCAGGCCATAAAGGTTTCGCCTATGGCGGATTGGCAGGGATGTGGGTCAGACTTTCTTTACTCGAGTTAGGTTAACTGTTCTCTCAATTTATGCATCTTGGTGCATAAAGTAAAACCTTCTCAGCCGTCCTCATGGTTACTAGTTATTTTGCATATGATGTGATATTTTAATTCCTAGTTATCCGTCTTTACCTTTCTACAGTAGTTAGAATAGCTTATTCCAATAATAGACATAGCGCTTCTACAGATGCTAAAACATCGACAGCAGCCGTGGGTGCGGTTTTGAATGCACGATAGATGAATCTCAAGGCCTAATTCTGTTAAATGGAAAGACTTTTTTAAAATCTTTTAGGTTGAGCTTTGCGCACGTCCCAAACCATTTTTCCCTTTTTGCCTTGATGACCGCTTCCCGGACCTCAGCTATCCGTTTGATGGAGAGAGGCACGAGCTGATGCCTTCTTAAATCTTTTAGCCTTGGCCCGGACATTCTTTGTGCCAAGCACGGCTTCTGCCAAACGTTTGTTCCAGATTGGTTGGAACTTGCGATTCCCCAATCGTGTTCTCTACTCCTGCGAGGAATAGATTTGGCTTTGCAAAATAGCCAGTGCCCCACTTGCAAACTTAGGTTTCTCCCAAACAAGATCTAATGTTATTAGGTTTGAACGGCGGTCACTACATACCTCAGTTAGACCTTTGTTGCTTACATTCGCCTCAAGTTCCACCGAAACAAATATGAGGTCTGGACATAACTGGTCGCTGTTGCCCGTGTTCAAAAGAGTTGGGATGTTTGAGACGTTTTCATCCCGAAGCCGTATAAGGTTGTTTATAAGATGTCACTCCTCTAAATAACGCCAAGAAGCGTTAGTAATAGGGTATCCCATAATCCTTTATGGGCTCCGAAATTCCCAGCAATTATAGTGAGCGCCTTGCAGGTGTTTGTAAGCATACTGAGTTTACATTTAGTTCTTACTTCACACGGATGCTTGAGAATGTGATACTGGCGTGTGTGAGATGTTATAGTGATAATAGCTAGTGTGGGTTGTTTAGTGATACTTGCTAGTGTGGGTTGTTTAGTGATACTTGCTAGTGTGGGTTGTTTTGTGATACTAGCTAGTGTGGGTTGTTGTAGTGATACTAGCTAGTGTGGGTTGTTTAGTGATACTTGCTAGTGTGGTTTGTTTAGTGATACTAGCTAGTGTGGGTTGTTATAGTGATACTAGCTAGTGTGGGTTGTTTAGTGATACTAGCTAATGTGTTTTTTTTAGTGGTACTAGCTAGTATTAGTTGTTTAGTGATACTAGGTAGTGTGGGGTGTTTAGTGATACTAGCTACTGTGGGTTGTTTAGTAATGCTAGCTAGTGTGGGTTGTTTAGTGATACTAGCTAGTGTGGGTTGTTTAGTGATACTAGCTAGTGTGGGTTGTTTAGTGATACTAGCTAGTGTGGGTTGTTTAGTGATATTAGCTAGTGTGGGTTGTTTAGTGATACTAGCTAGTGTGGGTTGTTTAGTGATACTAGCTAGTGTGGGTTGTTTAGTAATACTAGCTAGTGTGGGTTGTTTAGTGATATTAGCTAGTGTGGGTTGTTTAGTATACTAGCTAAAGTGGGTTGTTATTAGTGCCACTAGCTAGTGTGGGTTGTTAAGTGATACTAGCTAGTGTGGGGTGTTTAGTGATACTAGCTAGTGTGGATTGTTTAGTGATACTAGCTAGTGTGGGTTGTTTAGTGATACTAGCTAGTGTGGGTTGTTTAGTGATACTAGCTAGTGTGGGTTGTTTAGTGATATTAGGTAGTGTGGGTTGTTTAGTGATACTAGCTAGTGTGGGTTGCTATAGTGATACTGGCGTGTGTGGGTTGCTATAGTGATACTGGCGTGTGTGGGTTTTCATTGTGTTTGAGATGTTATAGTGATACTAGCATGTGTGGTTTGTTATAGTGATGCTAGCTTGTTTGGGATTTCATTGTGTTATTAGCGTTTGTGGGTTATCATTTTGTTGCTTGTATGAGAGAGTTAGTTGTCATTGTAATACTGGCACAGCTTGGTTGTTAATGTGCTACTGTCGTTTGTGGGCCGTCGTTGTGTTACTGGCGAGATTCATTCTCATTATGTCACTGGCGTGTGTGCGTTTTGTCGGACGTGTCTTTCTTTGTTGTCATAGTGATAGTGAGGGGGGCGTGTGGTATCAGATTATTTTCCCTGTGATGCTTGTTGTGATTCTTTTACTGGCATGTGTCATGAAGTGGTGTTACTGGTATAAGTAAGTTGTTATTGCGCAACTAGCGTGATGGATGTGCTACTAGCGTGGACGGCTTGTTCTACTGATGTGGGTTTGTTCTCATTGTTTCACGGGGTGGGGTGTGTCACTAGTGTGGTTGGGAGGTTGTTGTTGTTGTTTTTTTCTCTTTTACTGGTGTGGTTTGGTTGTGATGGTTGTTTTGTGATTTGGCGGGTTGGGTTTGTCAACGTCGTTTTCTCTTCATATATGAGTATGGTATATATGTCAGTCAATTTTAGGATGATACATATATCTGATCATTTGAGAATCATACATATCTTTGATAATTCACGTACTTGACATACCTGAAGCTAATTGAGTATGTTACATATTTCTGATCATGTAAGTGTGTTACGTATGTCGAACCATTTTAGTATGCTACATATTTCTAACCATTTGAGTGTGTTACATATTTCTAAAATATACAATATAGGATCTATATGGAGAACAAATTGAAAATGAGATTTGGTACGTTGACTCCATACGGGATAAACCAAATCCACAGTTTTATCAAACTGCAATGTCTTTTTACTATTTGGTTGTTCACATTTTATTCCAAGTCACTTCCTTTCCCTCCTCCTTTACTTTGTTGTTTTTTTTTTTGTGCATTTTTTGTTGCTCCCACTCCTATTTTTGTTTCTCTTTTTCTTATGTAGGATATACGTATAATAGTATTATGTAAATTAAATTTTTACTTTTTAAACATTTTTTTTTCTTTTTTGTACTGATGAAGGCAATGTGCCGAAACGTTCACTTATGCTTTTTGTAGTATTATTAAAGCTCAACATATATTGTTAAATTGTCACAAATAGTTCGTGTCTAATTAATCTACTTGAAAGCTTTATCGCAGTCCAAAACTTTTTACATATTTCTAACCATTTTAGTATGCTACATATTTATGTCCATTTTAGTATGCTACATATCTCTAACAATTTTAGTATGTGGCATATTTCTAACCCTATAAGTGTGTTCCATGTCTCTAACCATTTTAGTATGCTATTTATCTCTAACCATTTTAGTATGCTACATATCTCTGACCATTGGAGTATGGGGCATGTATCGGAACATTTTTGTGATATCCAAAAAAAAAAAAAAAAAAAAATTACAGTTTTGTTATCGGCTTATTTCAAGTGTGTTTAGAAACCTACAATAGAACAAAACAAACTTTTAACATTTCAATGACCTGATCCATAGCAGAAATATACACACACACACAAAAAGCAGTTTAAAAGTTATTTTAACTTGGGAATTTGTCGATCTCGTTGATTGACAGACCTGAGATTTCCACTTTCCACGCAACTAGTGAAATCAAGGGAATATCATGTGAATTATATGGCGTAGATCCAGACGCGCCAAGGTGGTGACAGCTATTTAGTATAATGTTCAGCCAACGGGACTCTCTCAAGATGTTTTTGCAGGAGTTTGTCGCCGCAAGGTCTCATTTAATGTTGACTACTCGCAGGACCAAATCGACAGGGATTAGGGTAATTATTTTGAGGATTATAAGCTGGGTCATTACAAAGTAATTTTATAACAATAGGAACACTCTTAAATAAGTGGCATCTTCATATTTCGTAGGCATTCCCTATTATTGGATGGGGATAATTTCTCTCCCATTTAAATCTTAAAATTATCTCTAATTCTATTACATCCATTTATCTTTCATGCATGCATGCACACGTTACATTTATTCCATAACGAACAGGCCAACATAATTTCAGTACACCTAAAACGTTGAAACACAATCTTCCTTAATATGCCTTAAAGTGTAAGAAATCTGCTTGCTCTAACACATTCATGATAATTCTCTTAACCACACTTAGTCATGCGTTTTATTAATAAGTCATTTTACCTTGACCATATTCAAGATGAAAAAGTACCAGGAAAGCTACAAACAAAATTTCCCTGATGGCCATCTGAAGTGTCAAAGTGGTCTTGTCTTTTATCTGGAACTAACTCAACTGGAATAGAAAAAAAAATGTGAAGACTCTCCTTATCGTATGAATATCAAACTTCCGGTCAAATATTATCTTAGTATATTTTAAAGAAACAAATCTGTAGTGCATTGTAATGGGCTATTTGTAATTGGCCAAAAAAAAAATTTTAAAAATTAAATACTCTAATTTTTGTCAGATCTTATTCACCTCAAACAGATTAAAATAAAAACGTTGTTTGAAAGAAATTCTATGTCCTATCATTGTATTGAGTAGAAATAGTCTCTCAGTTGCTTTGACACTTTAACTGTAACATTTGAGGATTAAAAAAAAACACCATTGTACAACTTACTGGCGTAGTTCTTAAATGGAAGCCTCAGTCTACAAGGAAGAAATGGGGCCTTAACACGGGAGGCATTTGAAATTGCACGTGTAAATAATTCTTACATTACACAACGTAATGGGATGTTTACTTAATGCAAAGGATGTTAACTTAATGTAATGGGATTTTTACTTAATGTAATGGGATGTTTACTTAAAGTAAGGGGATCTTTACTTAATGGTAGCGCATGTTTACTTAATGTAGTGGAACGCTTACTTCATGTAATGTGATGTTTACTAAATGTAATATGATGTTTACTAAATGTAATGAGATGGTTACTTTATGCAATGGGATGTTTTATTAATGTAAGGGGATGTTTACTTATTGTAATGGAAGTTTTTTTAGGAATGTAAAATGATTTTTCCTTAATGTAATGGGAATTTTACATAATGTAAGGGGTTGTTTATTTAAAGTAAGGGGATGTTTAATTAATGTAAAAATAGGTTTATTTAACATAATGTGATGTTTATATAATGTAATGCGATATTGACTTAATGTAATGGTTGTTTACTTAAACTAATTGAATGTTTACTTAATGTAAGCGTATGTTTACTTAATTTAAAGAGATATTTACTTAATATAATGGGATGTCCACTTAATGTAATGGGATGTTTTCTTAATGTAATGGGATGTTTATTAAATGTAACGGGATGCTTACTTAATATATTTGTGAGGTTTAATTAATGTAATGGCATGTTTACATAAAGTAATGTGATGTTTACTTAATATATTGGGATTTTTACTTAATGTATTGGGATGTTTACTTAATGTAGTAGGATGTTTACTTTATCTAAGGGAAAGTTACTTGATGTTATGGGACGTTTACTTAATGTAATGGGAGGTTTTTATTAATGTAATTTTTCCATAATGAAATTAGAAATTTACTTAATGTAAAGGGATGTTTACCTAATGTAATGGCTTTTTTACTTAATGTATGGGTACTTTTACAATGACAGTTTTTCTCATTCGGAGCCTTTAAAGACATAGTTGCAATATCAATAGATGAATCAGTCTAAACCATTCAAATTAAGTTTTCATAGCCACAGTTGTCAAAGAAAAATCTTTTAAATGAGAGTTGTCTTTGTCGAAAACTTTTAAATGAAAGCGAAATCAGTCAACATCTTTTAAATGACTTTTTATATCGATCCAATTCTTTTAAAAGAAATTTGTGTCATTCCAAAACTTTTTAAATGACGGTAAGATCAGTCAAAAGCATTAAAATATCGGTTAGAGCAGTCACAACTTTTAACTGATGTGTGTATCAGCCCAATCAATCGTTTATTGTTGTACCGGAAAAGGCATTTCAACATTTTTGTGTAACCATTTAAAAAAAAAATTATTAGCACATATTGCTTTATTTGCATAAAATGTTTAGGTGAAGCAACACGACAGGGCGCCGACACCCTAGCGCGAGACGGTGAAGCCCAGCCCCAGCCCTACAAATCCTTGACACGTTTGAGTGTCGAAGCGTGGATGAAATATCACTTCTACGAGGAGTGGTTCAGAGGCTCGGTGGCATGGAGTGCAGAACGACAGCCTCACCGGGACATGCCGCGGCCGAACAGAAGCGACCCATGGTGGAAACGTAAGGGACATTAACGTAGCCTAATAACACACATAAGGACGGACCACTGCGTGACACGCCGTAACCTCTATAGACTGGAGTCGCCAAGGAAACCCAACAGCCGATTATGTGGCCATGGCAACGAGGCGGTAGAGTACCTGGTGGTTGACTGCCCCGGGAACAGAGACAGGGTGGAATGTCTAAACACGGAGACCTGTAGTGATAGCTTTATCAACGGCGTTGCCCTGCAGATGAGGCAAGCCGCTGGTCAATTGACCAGGGCCATAAGAACGTGAACTGTGCGCTCCTTACCTGAGGATGTAACATGTTCAGTGTGAAAGATATTCTTTGGGACGAAGCCGAACACATTATTATGCATGATGTAATGTTTAGAAAAGTATTTTGACTGTTTAGATTCTTACAGCCCCATGTTTACATTCTTATTTTCTAATTAGCTACACTTTCCCCGTTAATTTCATATTACGGCTTGTATTTCAGCAAAAAAAAAAAAAAAAAAAAAAAAAAAGGACTACACCTTAAATTAAACACATTAGGATGACACTTAGAACTATAAATGATATATTTTGCGTTGTAACTCAATAACAACAAGCACCAAGAAGGATATCCCACGACTCATCTGTGCAACTCTGCTAGAGAGTATCATACTTTCTAAATTGTGTAATGCAATGTCAGAATGTCAGATTTTACGATATTGTAGTTGCAGTTAAAATCTTTCCAAGTAAAAGCCATGGTTTGGTACCAGATTTTCAACTGTATTTTTAAGGGTATAATGAGATCTGCACTTGCCCTGACTTGTGAGTTGTTATTTTTTGCAGAATATACGAATGTGTATGGCAAGGCTACAGTTAGAGGTGGGGATAGAACCGAACCCGATGTTAACACACCGAATTATCCCTACTTACGACAAAACCGAACCGAGGCCCAACTTAGACATCAACGATGACGAAATATACCGAACGAACCTTACGCAAACTTATGAGAGCTTTCAATGTTTTACAAATTTGTCACATCACTACTTAAGCCAGAAATTATTAAAATTTTGTGAAAACTAGAAAACTCAACTAAAAACGATATTTCGTGTAAATAGAAATGATCTTATTGATATAATTCCTTACTCCCAACTCCGCCCCTACATCCGTTATTGCGCAGGCTTCATGTGTATTGATGCGTGACAAATAACACAATAACACTACGTAGCCTACTCTATTTATAAGTCTCCTGGGAAACCGTTCATTGTTTTAAAACAAACAAAATTAAATGGCCTATTTATGTATCAATCAAATTACTTACAATAAGCAAGACGAACAACAGTGTATGTAACACTGTAAACGTAGCTCATATCAAAACTAAACTCATGTGGCCAGAATAGTGAGTTTAATGTTACATTTTAACATCAGTTTGCAGAAGTGAACATTTCAGTCTCAAAATTGTGCGTCGTGATTTCTACAAAGCAGTTAAATTCGTGGCTGAATGTTCGAGGAACATTTCTTCGTGATATTTATTTATTTATTTATTTATTTATTTAGGCATTTTTTATATAGCGCTTATCATAAAGCTCTAAGCGCTTTACAATTATTAAAACATGTAAACTAAGTCAGTGTGTTGGGTGAGTGTGACATGGTCCGAGTGTTTGATCAGTGTGACATGGTCCGAGTGTTTGATCAGTGTGACATGGTCCGAGTGTTTGATCAGTGTGACATGGTCCGAGTGTTTGATCAGTGTGACATGAAATCGTTCATGCCTTTAATTTTGTCCAACAGGGGCATTCCATTGATGGTGTAATCAACAATATTGATCATCAGGTCTTGTACAGACCTGAACTCGGCTTCATCTTTTTTTTTAGTAACTAAGATATCTATGTGAGTGAAACAGTGCGTGACCATGTTAGCTCAATGTATTTGTCGTACGTGTCAGACAAAACATTTTTATATTTCCCATTATGACAGTGAGCCATCCGTATCAAAGCCAACACGTTTTTGTCAGTTCAAGTCAAAAGAAAGAAAATATAAATTGACAATATCAAATATGTCTTGATATTTTTTGTTGATTATGGTAACTCCTTACGGCAGAAAACAATATTCAACAATATCTCAATTGGCAATACAAAGTACAAACCCCATAAGCTGGGATTGAACTCTGACATCAATTATTTTATCAACCTGCAGTGCAAAGAATTTACGTGTCTTTATCTCCGTATGTGAAAATTTGATTGAAAGAAATTTCTTCAACGGAAAATTTATCGATGAAAATTTGATCAAACGGAAATTAAGTAAAATCTTTTTTTTTTCAGTCCACACGTAAAAAATTTGCGTCAAATTTCTTTTCGAACACATTATTTTGTTTTTCTATTTAGTATAGTGTGATACTGAATGGTCTAAACTGAGCAAATCTTAAGTTGGTGGTCTGGAGTTCAATTCCAGCCAAACGCACAGTCAAGCAAAAACATCACCAGCACCCGGGTGAATGGGACCTTGGGACCTTGGGTGGAAACTCATCTAAGAGAAGAAAGGTCTGAATTCAAATCCTAAAGATTGAGCCCCGTAGGCTGATAACATTGGTACAATGAAACATTCAAACAACTCCTGAGACGCCACTGGTGCCAAGCTGTATGATCCACATAAGAAAACTTATTTAAACATGGTTGAGAGAAGTTCTCCGGAAAATGTATGGACCAACAAAGAATGGAAAGGGATGGGGAATACGAACCAACCAGGAAAACAAAGAATGGAAAGGGATGGGGAATACGAACCAACCAGTAATTGTATAGTCTTTATTAGTTACAACGCAAGTAGTAGAATAAAAAGGACAGGCTACGCTGGAGAGTACATTTAGAAAAAAAATGCGAAATGACAGAGCAGTAAAGAGGGTGAACCACCAAAATCCCAGAGGAAAACAGCTCAAAGGCAGACCTAGGCTTAGAGGGATGGATGATGTTGGAAAAGATCGACAGCATCTGGGAATCCAAGCATGGAAAAGAAGAGCATCAGTCAGGTCTAATTTGAAGGCAGTGATGAGGCAAGACAAAGCACTACATGGCGTGAAGCACCACACAGATGGGTGGATTAAACATTGTATCATTAAAATTGTAATAATTAAAGTTTAAAAAAAAAAGCTATTAATATAGGAACAGATTTGTTGAGACTTTATTATTTATGGGTGGCACTAAGAAGCCTTACAGCTTACCTGAACTTATTACAGTTGACCTGAACTTCTTACAGCTTACATAAACTAACCCTAAGCCAAAAGTTCTAGATAAGCACCTTTAAAATTGTCAACATTAGCTCTCTATCATTTAGCGTTAAACGTAATGTTACTGGTGACAAGGTGTTCATAAAATATTTATCCTTCACTCACCTGTGCTGTCTGTACGGAAATGATCTCAAACGAAAGAGACGACTTACAAGTAAGTTCAAACTGACATATTCTAAAGGTGGACATGTGGCTTTATAGCTTTATGCATCTTACAACTTACTTTCCATGTTTGGCCTCTGGGTGAAGATGGTGTTGATGAATGTTTCAAATATAAGTCGTGATCAAAGTAGAGAGCTCAGGGCTTCACTCCACTGTCTGCCCATTATTATAACCTAACTAATATCGGAAGCCATAATTGAACTCAGCATCCCAATTATGGTAATAAAGACATGCAATTGACTGCTTCATGTGTAAGACATATCCTTAGCCAATAGACATTTGCGAAGTGTAATTTTCAAAATAGGACATTAATGGCTGATGAAAGAAAAGCTCAATGCCCCTACTTTGCTTTTAACTGATAACACGGGAAGAACAAGTCTTCATTGATTCTACCTTAAGGGGATTGTAGAAAAAAGACACCCAACAAATTTTGTTTCCATTTCTAAATAATTTACTGATGGATATTAGATGAATCTTTTATTCAGAAACTTCTCATAGATACTGGAAAAAAAAGGGGGGGGGGGAGAGAGAGAGAGAGAGAACAGAAAAGAAACTGGTCAAACAAACATGTCTAAAAGTTTGACAAAATGTAGGTGCGGCTGGGGGGTCATCCATTAAGTACGTACGCAGTGAGGGTTCTTTGGGGGGAGGAGTCGTTTTTGGAAATTTTTGGCTCGCATTTTGGAGGGCGGTTATCTCCACTGGAACTACTTACATTTGGTCAAACATTGCGCACTTGCACAGGGCCTCCCGCCTCAAGAGGGGCCTCATGTTCTAGGGGACCTCATGTCTCTATGGGACCTAACGCCTCTAGGAATCCAACGCCTCTAAGGCGCCTCACGCCTCTAGCGGTCCTCGAATTCTAGGGCACCTGATGCCGATTTGGGGTCTCACGCCTTTAGGGAACCTCATACATCTAAGGGACCTCACGCTTCTATGGGACCTCATACATCTAAGGGACCTCACGCTTCTATGGGACCTCATACATCTAAGGGACCTCACGCTTCTATGGGACCTCATACATCTAAGGGACCTCACGCTTCTATGGGACCTCATACATCTAAGGGACCTCACGCTTCTATGGGACCTCATACATCTAAGGGACCTCACGCTTCTATGGGACCTCATACATCTAAGGGACCTCACGTTTCTAGCGGCATTATGCCATCAACATTTTAATCAATATTAAAATATTTTTAGCAATTCAAGACCGTTTCTCCAGTTTTGTAAACAAGTTTTTTTTTTTTTCAAATTTCGCATCAATTCATTTTTTGTTACTTGTTTTAGAAAATGTTCTTTTTGATCAATTGTAAAGCTTTGTTTGGGGTGGGTGGGAGGATCAAATCAAAGAGTCTTACAATGGGCTCCTTAAGTTATTATTTTTCTTCCTGAAGAAAGGTACAATAATTAAGAGCTTCAAATAATCCATTTAAGTTATAGTGATTGTAAATTCATTATTTTATTTTTCCCTCAGATCAATCAGTACTTAAATGTGTAGCATAATGTTAATATGTACACAATTTGTCTAGATTAGGCCTGCACAACTCTACGTGTAAGGCGGGCCGTAATACTTTAAGAAAAAAGAAAGCAGTATGTTGTGCAGGCCTAGTCTAGATCCATCCATCTATGTGGTAGGACTTGTATTTGTAAATTTAATTTTTATGGTTCCTATAAAAGAATATCTGGAATTAGGGTCCCAAGTCTGCCAAAATGAGAACATTTTAAAGTTCAAATCCATCTCGGGGGACGTATGATTAATGAAGGTTGTGTGGACCAAGTTTGTCGATGATCCAGCAATCCATGTAGAAAAGGATGCTGAACAGAAAACAAACAAATCAAACATGAAGGCAAATTTTCAACGGTTTATATTAACGTGATCCTTTTAAAAAGATATATTTACTAACTAAGAAATTAAGCGTAGATTGATGCAAAAGTAAATTTAGGTATGTACCAATATGAATCCATGTACAATGGATTTATTAAAAAGGTTCGGGGTAGTGGTTCAATTAGCCTCAATGAGCCACTACCGAGACTCTGTCGAAACTTTGGCCCTGGAGATTTTGGTTCCTTTCACATAATACCACCAGCTCCAGCCCCACACAGATTTTGTAACAAAAGAAAATTATGTTCCGAAGCGATTTAGCGTTTCGAAGCAATTGAGCATATATGCTAAGGAAAGTGATATTCCATTCCAGTGGTATTTTATTTCCAGACTGCACCATGCCAAAAAGCATTCTCTCTCTCTCTCTCTCTCTCTCTCTCTCTCTCTCTCTCTCTCTCTCTCTCTCTCTCTCTCTCTCTCTCTCTCTCTCTCTCTCTCTCT
>CAXITT010000899.1:100559-133416 GCA_964033795.1 Lymnaea stagnalis | reverse complement strand
ATATATATATATATATATATTTATTATATTGTATTATATTGTATTATATTGTGTATCGAAAAAATGTTTAATATGAATACATTTATAATTTAAGTTAAAATTCTTTCAGTCGGATAGCAGTCGACAGGAAATATTCCACCATTTAACGTTTAAAATTACACAATGTCCTGTCCATTTCATCCAAGAATAATTTTAAAAGCTATTACTTATGTCACAGTAGCACCCCCACCCCCTTTCCTTCACGACCAATTTTCAGGGGTTTAAGTAATTGAGTGTCGGGAAATTGAATTTTCGAGACAGATGTGAACATTACAATCTTGTAAAATAAGAAATAAAAAAGATGACTATACGGTTTCAAGAGAGATAACTGTAACATTTTAAGCAATGCTGATCAATTACCTGGTTGTCGTTTCACATTTTTATACGTTCGTACTATTAGAGAAAAAACCGGGAATGCATTAACGATTCCAGGGAATTTAGGGAAAAGGGGGGGGGGGGGTATTAATGGGGACACTCAATGTCATATAAGTACATGATAAGTAAATAAATGGTCCAATGTTCCAGTATTAAACAGAAACTCGTCCCTCTCCCCCATAGACAGCGACGAGGCCATGACAGGCAATTCAGGCTCATACCAGCAAGAAGCCAGTATAGGAGCTGCTCATTCCTGCCCAATTCTATTGCCTCAAGCCTTCAAACCCCTAGTGCATAATTTCCTCATCACCACCAGTAACAGAAACATTGCAAATCCCATCTACATGCATAGGAGCCAAAATGATCAATAAATTGATCGTGGGCCCTTAAGATATAGAAGAAGAAGAAGAAGAAATAACGGCTTCTTTTTTTTTTCAACTTTGGAAAACATGTGTTGCAATTTATACAACAATAGTTTATGAATGTTCCTTACTTTATTTTATGAAACGGAAACAAATCCTAATGGCATTTACACATTTGTGTCTCCACCAATAAAATCTACATGTGAAGTATTTCTTTCGCCCTCGGCTAGGGATTCTTTATACACATTTCTGGTCAGCCGGTATTGAATGATGCTCAAAATGCCGAATCACGTAAAGTGACCTATATCTGTACATTGACGCGAGTCATTCAAATTAAGTGTACAAGATTTAATTAACACATGGTTTATTTGTTTGTTTTTTTGTGTTTTTAAATACTTAAAAAGCCGCCACCACTGATTCTAAAGGTGATCACATCTAGCAATGTGCTAGGCAGCTTCCTTGTAGATGTCACATTTATGTTGGTGGTCGCCACGGAATCCATCAGTGGTGAGAAGATGTAGATGAGTTGTTCTAATGATCTACAACAAACAAGGTTGCTCTCCAGGCGAACAGAATTAACACACGCAATCATTGCTCGATTAAGGCACCTATTTAGTTACAACTTTGGGGCCCCAACTTATAGTGAGGCTTCTCCTATTGAGTTACGTAGTGGTGACGACGGCCCAAGGTGCAATGTTGCGGTTTATGGACATCATCCTAACATAATATAAATAGATGGGTTATGAGGCACACTTCAGCAAAACCACCCAGGGCAGCCTTTAATCAAGGCTCTCTACTGTAAACGACTGATGAGATGCCATGTAACAAGCTATTGAAATAGACTCACGTCTCATGCTCATATCACATACAAATATAGTCTTACTAGAGTTAATGAACCGGGTCTTAGCTTGTTTTTTTGACACTGGGTAATTTGAAAAAATAGGCCTATAGACAGTCCTACATCTAACCTGCCGGCTTTTATATAATAGGCCTACAGACAGTCCTACATCCTACCTGCCGGCATTTAAACAATAGGCCTACAGGCAGTCCTAGATCCTACCTGCCGGCATTTAAACAATTGGCCTACAGACAGTCCTACATCCTACCTGGCGGCATTTAAACAATAGGCCAACAGACAGTCCTACATCCTACCTGCCGGCATTTAAACAATTGGCCTACAGATAGTCCTTTACCATAACCCGCGGCTCTTTATTGATTAAGATGATTGTCGCCTCCCCTCAATTTACCTTGAATTCACACACGTCACGCATGACAGCATTTTTTTTCCAACCAATACTATTAAAATAAAACATGTGGAATTGGGGGCAGGGCAGTTTCAAAAAGGAAGCAGGACACACCAAAAGCAAAGTAAATATAAGAGAATCAGACGTGTTTGATATTTGACATATAATACAGGGCAATAGATAGAAAATAGCAAGGATATTGAATTAATTTTTTTTAAAGCCTCACACCCAGCGTGACAGAGTGCTCCTTGTTCTAAACATAGCACTACAATGACATCCCGGAGAATTTCGAAGACGTGAGTATTTTTTTTATTTCTAATTATATTTTTTTGTCTCTAGTTGTGTCTCGGCTACTGAAGAAGGAATCTGTCCCAAACTTCCTTTTTATTGTCATATCTTTTCGGTTGAAGCCTAAGCTTAGCTCTTAACAGAATTTCCTTCACACAGCTCCAACGAAGACCTTCAAATATTATACTTTATTCCTGGTTTTAACAAAATAATTTTTAAAAAATATGTCCTTAAATCAATAATTATGGTGGACGGGGAGAACATTTTTCAGTCAATTTTCTTTCTTTTTATTTTTAAATTGTGGGGGCCCCTACAAGATTCGCGTTCTCTAAGAGACTCAGGATCCCTAAAATGATAGGGGCTCTAAAGACTAGGGGTCCTTAAAAGACTCGAGATCGTTGAAAAACTCGTGGGTCCTATAGAGTTGGGGTTCCCTAAAGGATTCCAGGTCCTTATAAGACTCTGGGACCCTAAAAGACTCGCGGGTTCCCGACACACATTTCTTATTTGCTTTAGGTTAATCAACACTGTACACAATCAACACTGTACACAATCAACACTGTACACAATCAACACTGTACACAACTGATGCTGACAGATGTGTTTTTAGCTGAGTTATTTTTCAATGTTTATTTCGACTGAACAAAATCTGTCACCATTTTGAAACAATTGCTTTTAAAAAAGACAGGCATTGAGATATAACATTCTTAACAAATCTTTGATCTCTAACGTGCCAAGGGCAGTAACCCCGTGGGTACTCATCAGACCAAACTTAGGAAACCTTCGTAAATATTTGCTGTCATTTTATTAAAATAATATTAGAACTAGAGCAGGAGAGTTAAAAACACTTGAACATTTCGGGAATAAAATTTGAATGTGTCAAAAAAACAGAGGAAAGAGAGATATTAAGTCAAACAAAAGGACACACACATTTTACCCACAGCTACAAACTGAAAACTAGCGCTAACCACTCTGAGACAACCGACATTATGTAAAATTTGATGGGGCTCTTTGAGAATTAAAAAAAAAAAACTGCATGAAATAAAATTTGGAGGGGATCAAAGTGAAATTGTTAGGAAGCTGTAATAAATAGACATTGAAGTTCTAGGGCGCTAAAAGTTAACGTCTTTTCCATGCTCCAAAGTGGGACGTGGAAGTTATGTGTGTGTGTGTGTGTCATGTCATGCTGACACGAAGGGTCAGTTACAGGTATATGTCATGTAGTGTTTACTTAAAGCGTCAGCTAAGGGTATATGTCATGTAGTGTTTACTTAAAGCGTCAGCTAATGGTATATGTCATGTAGTGCTTACTTAAAGGGTCAGTTAATGGTATATGTCATGTAGTGCTTCCAAAAAGGGTCAGTTACGGGTATATGTCATGTAGTGTTTACTTAAAGCGTCAGCTAAGGGTATATGTCATGTAGTGTTTACTTAAAGCGTCAGCTAAGGGTATATGTCATGTAGTGCTTACTTAAAGGGTCAGTTAAGGGTATATGTCATGTAGTGCTTACTTTAAGGGTCAGTATAGGGTATATGCCATGTAGTGCTTACATAAAGGATCAGTTACAGGTATATGTCATGTAGTGCTTACTTAAAGGGTCAGTTTAGGGTATATAACGTGTCGCTTTCACCTCTTTATTCCTTTTAATAAATCTCCTCTCCATGTGTCATAGTCATCATAATCAAGACACACATCAATTAACTTGCTGCAACCTAACCCCAATGCTCAACTTTAAGTAGAATATTCAACCCCTTATTGATACCCTAACCCTTTACGCCCCCTCCCCCCGCCCTCCCCTCCCTGTCCTTCCCACTAGTAAGGATCTGCCATTCTCCTGGCCCCACCAGACCTATTCTAACCACCACACCGAGTTACCCCCCCTCCCCCCCAAACAGACGCCACGGCGAGCATCGCATGAATGACCACGCATATATTTTCTGTTCGCCGCAGAGCTGTGGTGAATCTTCCTCTCGCGATAAGTACCACCGGCGCGCATAGGAAAAAGAAAGAAAATAAACAACAGCGCTACTTTTGAAATGATTTTGTTGTGAAGTTATTTCATTCTAAAAGTGTGGGACTTAAATAGCTCCTAATTTAAACAAAAATAAAAAAAATCATATAATAGTTGAGTGTTTGAAGATTTTCACCAGATACTACGGGGCTTAAGGCATTTGTTTGCGCTGTTTACACTTTTGAGATGAGGGAATGTTTCCGTCTCATGGTAGCGTGGTGCTAAACAGGTCAAATGTTCAACACAATGTTAACTGTTTAAAAGTGTATCAAACTTTAAGAGTTGTGTTATTTATTGAGACATTTTTTTTGTTCATGCATGGACACACGTGTATTAAGTTCTGTATGCCTTAACGTTATTCAGTCAAGCGTCACGCCGGTGTGGGGGAACAAAGACTGATCAAGATTGGGATTACATTGGATAAGGTTATTGAATCCAGGAATCGATCTTTGGATTAAGTCATGTAAAGGTAAGGATGACGTAATTGCAATTAAAGCAACACACTGCTGCAATCTTTAGATCTAATCATACAGGGGTCGCCAGACTGTTGGGTCAATGGGGCTGGATTGAACAGATTCAAGGGCGTGACTCCGCTAATTGGTAGGTTTATGTAACGTGTGTCCGCACAAACGAGATGCGATGTACTGGCAGCTGTTATAGGTGGATATAGGGGGGGTAGGGGGTAGGGGGAAGAGGGGGAGGGGGTGGGGGTAGGCAGCGGCGTCTCCGCGGGTGAAAAAGGGACAAGCTGCTTCTGCGGCGTAGGCTCCCAGTAGTCAGTGCAGCTGTCCCTGAAGTTACAGATATGAATTAAAAATCGGGTCTACATTAAAATATGGTTGTCGTTTTTTTTGTTGTTTTTTTTAAAGAAAACGGACAAACACATTCAGCAAAATTACAAACATTAACGTCTCTCGATGCTCTTAGATGAAACTGAGAATGGCTAAATGCATAGTGGGAGGTTACTTGAACCAATAATAGACCTTGAGAAATGATAAAAAATTATACTCTAATGGGTTGACTAGTTTACTCAATAT
Source organism: Lymnaea stagnalis (assembly GCA_964033795.1). Taxonomy (NCBI): domain Eukaryota; kingdom Metazoa; phylum Mollusca; class Gastropoda; family Lymnaeidae; genus Lymnaea; species Lymnaea stagnalis. Next base: position 128,059 of record CAXITT010000899.1, on the reverse strand, counting down.
GGCTTTTAAATGGATATGAAGTGTGAAAATTGCATTCATGTTTCTTTAGGGCAGTGGAGATTAGACACTAAATATCAGTAGAAGGGAAAACAAAACAACTGGCCCTACGCTATATTTATTTTTTAAAAATTAACACCCTTTTCTGAAACATTTAATATCATACGCCAATAAGCTTAGCTGTTTGTTTTTTTTTTTCTGGAAAGCTTTAAGGGGAACATTTCAAGGTCCCCCTCCTGGATCCGCTACTGTCCAATGATAGTGTTGCCAATCCCAAGACTCACGATTGGACCCTGAGAGACACCTGGACAGACATTTATTGTATTGCAATTACACAGTTTTTTTAATGTTTGACCGAGTTTGACTTAGTGTTGCCGTGTGTTTTAAATACGTGTGACTAGATCTGTAACATGAGAAATGTGAGGAAAGATTGTGTGGGTTGATGGGTGTGGGGGGGGCATATAAGGCCTAGCACTATGAAATTTGAAATATAATGTTTAATGATGGGTTGATGGATGTGTGTGGGGGGCATGTGTGGCTAGAACTGTGACATTAGAAATGTGAGGTAACATTGTGGGTTCAGGGGTGGGTGGCTAGATACGACTTCCAGATTAACCATACCGCATTAACTGCCTCACTTGCCTACTGAAACAATTGACATATCAGGATCACTTTTCACATTAAGTCAATATCTTACTAACTATTTGTGGTCTTAAACCTTCGATTTAGTTGTGCGCTGCTTTCGTTTAACAACTGAAAGAATTATTTAATCAATCGACAAGAGCTTAGATGTAACACTATATATAGCATAACATTGACTCTCTGTGGCTTTTTATTATTACCTGAGGTTCACTAAGAGTTACTATAACAACATTAAAAGTCCAGTGCCACTCGGGGAAATGAAATAATACCCTGTTACTTAGGGCTTACTTAGTCCAGTCGAACTTTTGATGTAACCTCTGCCCATAGGCCTCTTCAAAGGGACGTAACTCTGTTTCTATGCCATAAGTAGAAAAAAAAAGTGGCAATCCTCGTTCTTCTGCGAAAAGTGCTGACAGAGTGGCACCACAGGATCAGCGTCATAAGTCACTCGAATAGTGCCGACAGAGCACACTACAGTATCGGCCTCATAAGTCACTCGAACAGAGCTGACAGAATGTCACTACAATATCGGTCTCATTAGTCACTTGCCAATACGCTAATGAAAACCAGAAGCTCTCGTGTCTGACCAAGATGTACGCCACCATCATTGTACTTTGTCAATGTGAAATTCTCCAGTCAGAAATAATGTTTCAGAAAATGCTGAAGATAACCATTAAATGAAGTCATAAATTTGACTCCATTGACTCTATTTGTTTACACTTTTAGCTTGAGTCGATCTGAAGAAGTATTTTTAAAAATTTTGTGAGATAATTAAATAGATAGACTACTTTTAATGTTTGTGCTTAGGACATACATTATGGGACAGCAGGGCGAATCAGCAGCGTGGATAAACTTGGCACGAATATGGTTTCATGTCTAATAACTACAATACATTACAAATTGCTAGGTGTTATCTATTAACTGCCGACACGGTTGGCTGAAAGCATGTTCGATTCAGAGGTGGGGGGTGTGTGTGTGGGGGGGGGGGGCTACACTAGGCTTTAACTGACATTAGCGATTGTTGAAACCTGAGACGTGGTTCTGTCTCATGAAAATTATAGCTTTCCGTCACAATCTCATCACATGCGGACCCCCCTGGAGGGCTACAGAAATTCTACAATACACCCTGCCCTGAAGTTAAGACGTGCTGTAGAAGAAAGAAATTGGTGTACAGTTTCAACGTTAATAAATTTAGTTTCATTGATTTTTCTTTAACAATAATAAAATAACAATTTTTAAAATATGCATTTTAAAAAATCAGCCACCTAAATGTCTCCCTGCTTAGTTTGGGAAGAGAATGCAACTCTTTGGTCATTTTCAACTTGGATGTTGTTCATCTGTTCATTAAAACTGGCCTTTTAATTGAAGCACCCCCCGCCCACCCCACAAAAACACACACTTTTTCCACCCCAGATAAAAAATATATTTGAAGAAAACCTTTAAGCTAAAGGCGTCCTACCAAAGAACAAATCAAAGGAAACGTTTTTTTTTTTTTTTAAATTTCATATTGCAAAGAGTAGTTATTGGTAGGCTCGACGGTCATCGATTAAAATGATTGAACAATTGCAACCAGACGTATATCGTGGCGATCGATATTTGATGATCCGAATTTTTTGAGGGAAAACTATAGAAACTATAGAAAATCTATAAATACAGTATTCGATTCTATATAAACTAGGGGGAAAATGCGGTTGATCTCAGCCCGAGGTCCACATGAAAGCTTCAGACTTCCTGATATACGTCTGTCTCTGGAAAATACTGCGGTCACAAAAGCCAGCCCTCCGGCAGAACAAAAGGAGGAAGTTTCTAGGACGGTCAATACTTACCAGGACCAAATGGTCAGAGTGTTCACGGACGGCTCATGCTTTGCCAGTGAAAACAGAAGCAGATACGGCGCTCTCATCCATTACCCAGGAGAGGTACCTCTGAGGAGATACCAGGGCCCAATTGGGAAAATAGAAACAGCGTCGAGGGAGAACTCAAGACCATATTAGTTGCTCTGAAAAAAGTGCGCCGAAGTCTAGTAAAAAGAACAAAAATTCCCCAACTATTGTAATCTTTACTGACTAACGCTTTGCTCTAGAAAGTTTGTGGTTGGGGGGGGGGTGGATCTCCACGGAAGATAAAGTAAGAAACGACATTTTAGAAATAGTGGATGTCATCAATGCTCCAGGGGCAGTCGATCCCTTGTCACGATGACATGACGCACAACGACGGGGACGGATGTCCATGCGCGACAAGGTGAGGACGAACTCCAACGCGATAAGCCCATGACTCAACTGGTAGTCCAAGCGTGGCTTAAAGACCACTTCCGCGAGGAGTGGCCAAGTAGTTGGGCAGTTGACATGGAACGAGGCTATACCAGAACATGTCGCGACCGAGCAAGTGCGACCCCCTGCTGGAAAACTAAGACGTGACGAAGAAAGGGTGGCAACGCAGATGAGGACAGAACACCGCCCCACACGTAGCTACCTGAACCGCCTTGACCCGCGTAGGGACCCGAGCTGCCGACTCGGCGGCCTGGCTCTTCGAAACAGTAGACCACCTGTTAGTCGGGTACCCTGACGGCATTAGAAATGGAGGGGAATGGGGAGCAAACAAAGAGACCCGTGTTAACGATTTCATCGACGGCGACGTCCACCTCCTCAAACTCGCAGGGGTCAAAAACGTTTAAAAGGAATTTCGTAATGGGTAAATATAAATCTTTGAGAAAAGATGAAACAAATATGATGAATTAATCAAGACAAAATAGCGACCATTCTTCTGATTACCGGGGTCAACTGTTTAGTCATCACCGTGATCATTTGTTAAAGTACCCAGTCAACTGTTTAGTCATCAATGTGATCATTTGTTAAAGTAGCCAGTCAACTGTTTAGTCATCACTGTGATCATTTGTTAAAGTAGTCAGTCAACTGTTTAGTCATCACCGTGATCATTTGTTAAAGTAGCCAGTCAACTGTTTAGTCATCACTGTGATCATTTGTTAAAGTAGTCAGTCAACTGTTTAGTCATCACTGTGACCATTTGTTAAAGTAGTCAGTCAACTGTTTAGTCATCACTGTGATCATTTGTTAAAGTAGTCAGTCAACTGTTTAGTCATCACTGTGATCATTTGTTAAAGTAGTCAGTCAACTGTTTAGTCATCACCGTGATCATTTGTTAAAGTAGCCAGTCAACTGTTTAGTCATCACTGTGATCATTTGTTAAATCATTTGTTAAAGTAGTCAGTCAACTGTTTAGTCATCACTGTGATCATTTGTTAAAGTACCCAGTCAACTGTTTAGTCATCACTGTGATCATTTGTTAAAGTAGTCAGTCAACTGTTTAGTCATCAATGTGATCATTTGTTAAAGTAGTCAGTCAACTGTTTAGTCATCAATGTGATCATTTGTTAAAGTACCCAGTCAACTGTTTAGTCATCACTGTGATCATTTGTTAAAGTACCCAGTCAACTGTTTAGTCATCACTGTGATCATTTGTTAAAGTAGTCAGTCAACTGTTTAGTCATCACTGTGATCATTTGTTAAAGTAGTCAGTCAACTGTTTAGTCATCACTGTGATCATTTGTTAAAGTAGTCAGTCAACTGTTTAGTCATCACTGTGATCATTTGTTAAAGTAGTCAGTCAACTGTTTAGTCATCAATGTGATCATTTGTTAAAGTACCCAGTCAACTGTTTAGTCATCACTGTGATCATTTGTTAAAGTACCCAGTCAACTGTTTAGTCATCACTGTGATCATTTGTTAAAGTAGTCAGTCAACTGTTTAGTCATCACTGTGACCATTTGTTAAAGTAGTCAGTCAACTGTTTAGTCATCACTGTGATCATTTGTTAAAGTACCCAGTCAACTGTTTAGTCATCACTGTGATCATTTGTTAAAGTAGTCAGTCAACTGTTTAGTCATCACTGTGATCATTTGTTAAAGTACCCAGTCAACTGTTTAGTCATCACTGTGATCATTTGTTAAAGTAGTCAGTCAACTGTTTAGTCATCACTGTGACCATTTGTTAAAGTAGTCAGTCAACTGTTTAGTCATCACCGTGATCATTTGTTAAAGTAGTCAGTCAACTGTTTAGTCATCAATGTGATCATTTGTTAAAGTAGCCAGTCAACTGTTTAGTCATCACTGTGATCATTTGTTAAAGTAGTCAGTCAACTGTTTAGTCATCACTGTGACCATTTGTTAAAGTAGCCAGTCAACTGTTTAGTCATCACTGTGACCATTTGTTAAAGTAGTCAGTCAACTGTTTAGTCATCAATGTGACCATTTGTTAAAGTAGTCAGTCAACTGTTTAGTCATCACTGTGATCATTTGTTAAAGTACCCAGTCAACTGTTTAGTCATCACTGTGATCATTTGTTAAAGTAGTCAGTCAACTGTTTAGTCATCACTGTGATCATTTGTTAAAGTAGTCAGTCAACTGTTTAGTCATCACTGTGATCATTTGTTAAAGTAGTCAGTCAACTGTTTAGTCATCACTGTGATCATTTGTTAAAGTAGTCAGTCAACTGTTTAGTCATCACTGTGATCATTTGTTAAAGTAGTCAGTCAACTGTTTAGTCATCACTGTGATCATTTGTTAAAGTAGTCAGTCAACTGTTTAGTCATCACTGTGATCATTTGTTAAAGTAGTCAGTCAACTGTTTAGTCATCACTGTGATCATTTGTTAAAGTAGTCAGTCAACTGTTTAGTCATCACTGTGATCATTTGTTAAAGTAGTCAGTCAACTGTTTAGTCATCACTGTGATCATTTGTTAAAGTAGTCAGTCAACTGTTTAGTCATCACTGTGATCATTTGTTAAAGTAGTCAGTCAACTGTTTAGTCATCACTGTGATCATTTGTTAAAGTAGTCAGTCAACTGTTTAGTCATCACTGTGATCATTTGTTAAAGTAGTCAGTCAACTGTTTAGTCATCACTGTGATCATTTGTTAAAGTAGTCAGTCAACTGTTTAGTCATCACTGTGATCATTTGTTAAAGTAGTCAGTCAACTGTTTAGTCATCACTGTGATCATTTGTTAAAGTAGTCAGTCAACTGTTTAGTCATCACTGTGATCATTTGTTAAAGTAGTCAGTCAACTGTTTAGTCATCACTGTGATCATTTGTTAAAGTAGCCAGTCAAATGTTTAGTCATCACTGTGACCATTTGTTAAAGTACCCAGTTCACCGTTTAGTCATGGCTGTGATCAGTTGTTCAAGTAGCCGCACTTTTCTTACTGAATAGACATACAAACTTCATTAACAGCGATCGATAGCTGTCCGAGGAACAGTGGAACCTTTTGCGTCCGGTAGTAACTTCAAAAGAATAGCACCCTCGTGGTTGGGAGGGGGGGGGAGGGTATACTGGGGCGCTAAGTCGTGTTTGTACTCGAATAAGCGGGAGGTCATTCAATCAGTCATACCCCAAGTTGAAAGCTCGGTATTAAGGAGGTCATTCACCCCGATTGATATAATGATTGGTGCTTTATAATAATTAATGGGAGGATATTAAATATCATATTGGAGTATTGATAGTTTGCTAGGTCACTAAAGGATTTATTCCCCAATTGATTTTTGTTATAGCGAATAAGGACATAGTTTAACAAATATAAAATAAAAAGTATATTCTTAATGTTACTTTTTTTTTTTTTTTTTTTTACTTTGAATGAACTGAACATTTTCGTTGTGATTTTAATTCCAGAACATCATTTCTCTGGAAATTTAATATTGCACAATTATAACTTCCTTTTGACCCGGGGGGGGGGGGAAGATACATTTTTTCCCCATAACTAAATTATAAAGAATTCCCGTAGGGGCATTTTAACGCCTTACAAAGAAACGACCAAGACTTGAGTCTTTGGTTATCTTTCTGGACCCCAGCGTAAGGCTAATATCTGACTTCTAAATGGAGATGGTGAGCAATGGGACAAACGGATATGTCAATAGGTAGGTTTTAATTGGAATTTTAAACTTAATTTTTTTTTGCATTGACAGTGCTAAGGAAAACCTTTAATTATCACGCTTCAATTTCTAGCGATTTGAGAAAGAAGTTGTCAGGAAACGTCAGGAAGTAGAGCGGGATTGAAAGAGTTTGATGAAAGATGATATTCACTGCCACACAGAAAAGTCAGGAAGTAGAGCGGGATTGAAAGAGTTTGATGAAAGATGATATTCACTGCCACACAGAAACGTCGGGAAGTAGAGCGGGATTGAAAGAGTTTGATGAAAGATGATATTCACTGCAAAACAGAAACGTCAGGAAGTAGAGCGGGATTGAAAGAGTTTGATGAAAGATGATATTCACTGCCACACAGAAACGTCGGGAAGTAGAGCGGGATTGAAAGAGTTTGATGAAAGATGATATTCACTGCCACACAGAAACGTCAGGAAGTAGAGCGGGATTGAAAGAGTTTGATGAAAGATGATATTCACTGCCACACAGAAACGTCAGGAAGTAGAGCGGGATTGAAAGAGTTGGATGAAAGATGATATTCACTGCCACACAGAAACGTCAGGAAGTAGAGCGGGATTGAAAGAGTTGGATGAAAGATGATATTCACTGCCACACAGAAACGTCAGGAAGTAGAGCGGGATTGAAAGAGTTGGATGAAAGATGATATTCACTGCCACACAGAAACGTCAGGAAGTAGAGCGGGATTGAAAGAGTTGGATGAAAGATGATATTCACTGCCACACAGAAACGTCAGGAAGTAGAGCGGGATTGAAAGAGTTGGATGAAAGATGATATTCACTGCCACACAGAAACGTCAGGAAGTAGAGCGGGATTGAAAGAGTTGGATGAAAGATGATATTCACTGCCACACAGAAACGTCAGGAAGTAGAGCGGGATTGAAAGAGTTTGATGAAAGATGATATTCACTGCCACACAGAAACGTCAGGAAGTAGAGCGGGATGGAAAGAGTTTGATGAAAGATGATATTCACTGCCACACAGAAAAGTCAGGAAGTAGAGCGGGATTGAAAGAGTTTGATGAAAGATGATATTCACTGCCACACAGAAAAGTCAGGAAGTAGAGCGGGATTGAAAGAGTTGGATGAAAGATGATATTCACTGCCACACAGAAAAGTGACGAGAACAAAAATCTATGTAAATTTTGGTTTAGTTACGAAGTAGGAAATAAATAAAAAATAAGATGAGATTGACCTACCTCACCAATGAATTTGGAAGCAAAATTTTCAGTCTCTATCTATTCTGATAGATTTACAATAAAAAAGAAATAATTTTAATACATAAAATATCTTTAGAATGTTGTATAAGTATTTTTTTTTTCCATTAAAGTTTTAGTTATTGATAAAAATACACAAGACCTTTGGCAATAAAGTTTTAGATATTGATCAAAATACACAAGACCTTTCCCAATAAAGTTTTAGTTATTGATGAAACCACACAAGAACTTGCCCCAAAAAGTTTTAGTTATTAATTAAAATACACAAGATCTTTCCCAATAAAGTTTTAGTTATTAATCAAAATACACTAGACCATTCTTGGTTTGGGAAAGGGGGGGGGGATGGGATGGCGAAAACTTCTATTTCGTTTTTTATTATCTTTAACTTTTTAAAGAATGATTATCTGATAAAATGAAATATCCAATGGTGACCTCGAATAAGTGAATTAGCTAGAGTTTATGACACCCACAGGCGGTGCACTGCTTAGCACTAGGGTCCGTATACATGCGCCAGGGCCTCCATTCCTGTGACAGTGCCTCTATTCCTGTGACAGTGCCTTTATTCCTGCACCACAGCCTTTATTCCTGTGACAGTGCCTCTATTCCTGTGACAGTGCCTCTATTCCTCTGACTGCCTCCTAACTTGCTCCAGTGCCTCTGTACCTGCGCTAGTGCTTCATCCCTTCTAATAGTCCACCAAATACGTTGTCATTTGTAAACCTAACCCGTCTCTCCTATAACAATAAATGCTTTCATTGAATGCTATTGAGCGTTAATTTTGATGTACAACTGGATATCCAGGTTTAGCTGATGCTAGAGTGACTTCATCCTCTTTCACATTAGTAGAGCAAGAAACAATGCATTTGATCAATTTGAGATGTCACCACTTTTGCCCTTGGTGTCGTCATTGGGAAAAGCTGCTCTCCAAACAGCATTGTGTCAAATTGATTTCGGAAGCGTAAAATGCTGAAACAATCATAAACGTTGTGGACACTGCGACTTGGTTTTAACGAAGATTGAGTCTGTGCTTTAATTTATCGTTAACTTTAATTTACTTCACTGCAGTAATGGCAGTGCGCATTGACTTGTGCATATGTTATGATAACGGCGTCGCCTCTTCTCAACTTGATATTAGCAATCGATGTTAACTGTGACGTGCCGCTTTGGTTATGAAGAGTAAATCTGTGATAACATTTGGCTCACAGAAGAAACAATTCGTCCAAAAAGTCTGATCAAACAGTATGCAAAGAAACAAAGGGGTACCAAAGCTAGTGAGACTAAAATTTAATTACGTTGGACGCATGCATTTCTAAACAAGTACACATTTGTGTACAGAGGCAACATTTTATCAACTCACAGCAAGTGGAAATAAAGGTGCACACTCCCCCCCCCCTCCAAACAGAGATATACACAGAATGATATAAACGTCTCGCATTTCTGTCTATAAGTATCGGTAAGTTCTATCTCTCAGGTAACTCTCGGTAAGTCTACCTGCTAATAAATCTGGTCGGCTGTGTATAGGAGTTAAAAGAGGAAATCTAGAAATTGCGTCACCAACTGTCATTCTTTAAATGGAACGCCTTCGAATGTAAACAAACGTTCTCCCCAGCCTGGACAGGGGCGGGATGAAAACAAATTACAACACATTCACTAGGTGACGTCATTTCAAGGTCGCGACAAGTCTAAAGGTGGGTAAAAAAAAAAAAAGCTATACGTTAAAGGTTAAAAATCAACCCAACGCTGTACTTGGCCATATATAACACAACAGCCAAGCAACAACAACATTACCGGTACCTTGTCTTTGTAAAACTGCTGAACAAGACAAAACTGCTATTGAAGTCGTAACATCCTAAGCAAACTGCTGATGATGTCTTGCACTCGTTATTCAGTTATACTTTCAGCGTATCTTTTTCTAAAACCATCGAGTGGTGCCAAGGATTCTTTACGCTGTTGCATTTCTTTTTTTTTGTTCTCTCTTCTAGTAGAGCTTGATACATAATGAAGATTGTTGTTGTTGTTTTGTTTTTTTAAGTGCAAGAGCATGACGTTTGAAAGCTTGAGTTAAAAAAATGACATTAAACCGACCCCCCCCCCCCCCCCAAAAAAAAAAAAAAAAAAAAAAAAAAAAAAAAAAAAAAACAAAACAAAGGAGAAAAACACATATACAAACAAAAAAAAAAAAAAAAAAAAAAATTAAAAAAAAAAACATAAACCCACCCCCCCCCCCCCCCCAAAAAACAAAAACAAAAAAAAATATAAAAAAAACAAAACACCATTCGTTAGGAAAGCCTTCATTAGCCAACCAAAATATAATAAAAATAAAAGTTACATCATTTGAAACTTGCTATTGACAGTAAGTAGTTTAATATTGTTTTTAGCCGACTCTTTGTGTGTGTTTTGTTTTGTTGTTTGTTATTCTTAATAAATGAATTCTATGGTTGGAATTTGTTATTTCCTAAAATGGGAAAAGAACGATGCACGCACCTTTGTGGAATTCGGAAATAAATACTTTGGAATGGTTGAACGTTTCCTCACGTTCACAAAAAAATGTATTTACATCATTAGCCCAATAGTATTATAACTGGAAGGTGGTTGGTATTAGAAAACTGTACATTCTAAACGACACTTTTCGTGATTTTTTGTTTGACATCATTGCCTTTCACATCTACTGTTGGGACGTGGGAGGGGCAAAGGTTAAATCCAACTCTAGCCATTGTCAAGAAATTAAAGCATTTAGTGTTGTTTTGTTCTTTTAATAGTAAATTTACAACTAACACCAATAAACGCGGGGGTCCATTTCACAATCTGATATTTCTATAAAGAAGTAGCTAATAACATAATTTCTGCTTGGTCTTTCGACACAATAAAAAGAAGGCGTTCATATGCCGTTGTGATTGACTCGAAGCAAGATAATGGGTCACCCTATAACGCTTAGAGATAATCGAATAGAGATGTATACTGAGCTCCTGGTAATGTTTACAACGGAGGAGAAAGGAGGTGGAATAATGAAATTAATTGAAGCATAATAACAATTTTATATGAAATCTAATCTTTCATTACTTTAAACATATTTAATATGCTTAATAAGACACTCTCCTTCATATTTAGTATGTTTAATAGGAAACTTTCCTTCATATTTAGTACGTTTAATAGGACACTCTCCGTCAAATTTTTATAAAAGTATGAACATCTTTGCAAACGGGTATTTATGTTTATTGCCTCACGAATGCAACTTTGATCAGAACGTTGGCGCTTTCTTTGTTTGCTTTGTTTTGTTGAGACTCACTGTCTTCAGAACCTGGTCTGTGCATTCTGTCAGAAGCGATGATGGCCTTTGAGAAACTATCTACAGAACTTGTTGTGTGCATTCTGTCAGAAACGATGGTGGCCTTTGAGAAACTATCTACAGAACTTGTGTGCATTCTGTCAGAAGCGATGATGGCCTTTGAGAAACTATCTACAAAACTTGTTGTGTGCATTCTGTCAGAAGCGATGATGGCCTTTGAGAAACTATCTACAGAACTTGTTGTGTGCATTCTGTCAGAAGCGATGATGGCCTTTGAGAAACTATCTACAGAACTCGTTGTGTGCATTCTGTCAGAAGCGATGATGGCCTTCGAGAAACTATCTACAGAACTTGTTGTGTGCATTATGTCAGAAGCGATGATGGCCTTTGAGAAACTATCTACAGAACTTGTTGTGTGCATTCTGTCAGAAACGATGATGGCCTTTGAGAAACTATCTACAGAACTTGTTGTGTGCATTCTGTCAGAAGCGATGATGGCCTCTGACATCACTGTCTTCAGAACCTTTTTGTGTGCATTCTGACAGAAACGACCTTGGCTTTTCTCTTGTTTATAATATGTTCATGTTGTTTGAACTTCTAATCATCGCCATTAAGAATAGAAATTTGATTTTAACTTCGCCTGTGATCTGAAGGTTGCGGTTGAGAAGATAAGCATGGGAGGGGGGTGGGGCACGTAACAGGAAACTCACTAAGCTGCCTTGCTCTTTGGTACAAATTGGCTCCACTTTGTTCAATTGGGCATCAGTCCTGGTCACGAGACTTTGAGTGCCAGAGATTAACCCAGGAAACGTAACGGAACCTGGCCGGTGGTGCTTAAACTTGTACTGGTGCGTTTTAAAAATTAAATACAATCAAAGGCACAAGGACAAGCGTACAGACGTCAAAGTGGCAACTTCAAACTTAGCTAAGCCAGGACACTGTAGAGACCCCTTGGTGGGTCTGCTTTGTTGTATCGATCGCGGCATCTATGTGGAATATAATCTTGAGAGGGGGGGCCTTTTTTTATAAAAAAAAATTCATTGGCGTCGTGTGTCACTGATTTAAAAGATTATACCGTTCCATCAAATGTATCCTGAAGGAATTGGTGGAATTAGTACGGAAAGCTTTTCAAAGCAAGAAAATTTTAATTTACAACCCTCAGTGTCGTAGCAAATCTTCTGACAGCCCCCTGGCTATATGCTGTCTCTTCCTCATTTTTAGAAAACACAAATTTCGTAAGCAGACTGATTGGAAAGGAGGTCTACGTCACACCCTGTTCGTGACATAATTCAGTCCCAGCGCTGTAAGGCTATTCATAGGGGAAACAAGATTTTTATACCTTAGAAATAATTGCGCATTTTCGATTTTTATTTTTTTTTAGTGGGGGGGGGGAGGGGGGTTATATTTTTTAAGGATTCGTGCCTGTTTCGATTTAGCATTTGCCAAGGGCAGTGCTGTTTCAATGTACGCTGTATACAGGTTTCACTGCAATCCTCGTAGTTGTGCTCGATCTGAAGGGATGTGTGACAAACATTATTTAAAAGTGTCTCTGGGGGTTGTTCCCATTTGGTGTTCGAAGTTTCTCGACCGAATGTTGAGAGTGTGGGTGACGCTTGATGTAATTTCCGTTAAGTCAGATCGCCTGCTGACAAAGCGACACACGTTGTCAGTTGCGTTTGAGAGTGTGTGTGTGTGTGTGTGTGTGTGTGAGGGGGTGGGGGTGGGTACGCCGCTTAAAGCCATCCCCACAAACCCGTCTTAAAACGGGCCATGAACGACGCCTGCCTTTAAAAAGATCAGTTTATTATTTCAACATGAAAATTTTGAACTAAAATCATAAAGTCAACTTGGTATTCCCAAAACAAAATAACCTGTTCAACTCAAAGACTCCACCTTTAGTAATCACCCAAAGTAGGACATGAATCCATGGCAGACACCAATAGCATGGCATAAACTAACAATCACCTTTTTGTTCAATTACTGAAGTCCAGGGAAGGCCAACCAACGGCCCGTGGTCCGCATGCGGTCCAAAGCGTTAAATAGTGGGGCCCAACAGCTGTATCACACATTTACTATTTCTTAATTCAATTAGGAATATTTTTTTTCATTCTTGGCAAACATTTACATTACAAAGGTTATTTTAGAGCACTTTTTTTTGACGGTCAGTTTCAGTTTGGTGCACCAAACCCGGTTGAAAATTCCTTTTTAGTATTCTAAAATCATATTTTTTTTAAACAATTTGGTAAATACTAAAATAACCACATTTCTATAAATCAATCTCAGTGAAAGAAAGCTAAATTTCTAAAATGTTTGTGTCTGTTTAGCACCGGTTCGTGTAGAATGATGCACTTGTAAATTCAGGTAGGTGCTCAAATGCCTACCTGCAAGTTAAACTCTGCCCCCCCCCCCCCCCCACCCCCCCCCCCCTCTCACTCGGAAGTCTTGAGTGGGCGCCCTTGGTTTTCTTGACCCCCCAACCCTAAACTCAGTCGATCAACGTGGAAATGACGGACACCTTGTTATCTACAAAGTATACACTATATACAAATACTTAAGATTTATATTTCAATTTAAATATATAAAATTTATTTATGTGCATGACGGCACGAGTGGAAATTTTATTGAAAATAAATTGATTATTGCATACACCGTTCATTTGATATATATATATATATATATATATATATNGTCATAGTGGTTTGTGAAGTCTCTTGGATAGACCCGCCCCCCCCCCCCCACGTCTGCTCTATTTGATTGATGATTGTCTCTCCCCACATCCACTTTTCTTGCTACAAAACACAATACTAAATGACTATATCTGAACATATTAGGGTCGTTAGTAGGCGAGGGGGGGGGACAAACAATCTTTAGAATATTACAAATAAGAAGGGACGGATCCAGTTACCAATAAATTACACTTGAAAAGGACTTCAAAGGTCAACTTAAGGGGCCATGCTAGGCAACCCCTAACGTGTTGCAACCTGTTGTTCTTTTTTTGGGACCAAAAACGTAAAAATCCCCCCCCTTCCCCCCCCCTCCCCAAAAAAAAAAAACTTACATTCTTCATTATTTGAAGAGAAAGAACTTTAAGTTTGTCAGCATTCAAAGTCTTTCTTTTACAAATGTCTTGCTTTATTTTGTTCATATATATATATTTATCCTTATGACTGACACTACCCTCGGTTTGCCTCTAATGTGTTTTCTGCCGTGCCTGTCTACGCCGGCCTCTTTTCTTTACTTACCAGTGTCTCTACAAGGGTCTACTGTACTCAAGGATAGGCAGTCTAATTGTGTTGTAAGATAGAAGGGGATAGCGCCGAGCGATGGCAAGATTTATTGGATTTTAAATGTTCGCCATCGGATCATAGATTTGATGATGATCAATTTTAAGATTTTGTTTAAGATTGCTCTAATTTTTTATTTTTTTTACATTTAAAAAAAAAAAATAACTTTTTAGCAATTTTTGAAGACATCGATGGCAATCATGGCTGAAATGTGATTGATGTTAACATAAGTTGAGGTAAGCATTGTTCTTTCAATGTGGTGTTTAACTTTACCATGAAGTACCGGACATTCGTGTCGTAATTACGTCTTCTTATGCAAGCAGATAACCCGTTTATGGAGAAAAAAAATCCTCCCGCTAAAACAAAAGTAGAGCAGACTTGTTTAACTTTTTCTTTGTGTGTTGGAAGTCAAAGTTTTACTTCAGAATGATTGCCTAAATCTTACAGTGTAGAGTGCTGTCAGAATGATTGCCTAAACCTTACAGTGTAGAGTGCTGTCAAAATGATTGCCTAAACCTTACAGTATAGAGTACTGTCAGAGTGATTGCCTCAACCATATAGTGTAGAGTGCTGCCAGAATAATTGGCTCAACCTTACAGTGTAGAGTGCGGCTAGAATGATTGCCTAAACCTTACAGTGTTGAGTGCTGTCAGAATGATTGCCTCAACCTAACAGTGAAGAGTGCTGTCAGAATGATTGCCTCAACCTTACAGTGAAGAGTGCTGCCAGAATGATTGCCTCAACCTTGCAGTTTAGAGTGCTGCGTGAAAAATAATCAAATTCTCAACAGTGCAGTTATGATAAATTTAGGCGTGTGTACATGGCTACAGGTCAAAGAACGTAACGCATGACTGAAATGACCTGGCAAGGTGGAAACTAGAGTACACATGACTGAACATATTTCTTTAAATACACGATCAGCGACCGCAGAAAGAACTTTTTTGAAAACGTAGCATTGTTTGGAATGGTATACGTCGATACTTTTTTTTTAAAAAAGAGAGTAGCACACCCTAAGGAGATATTATTCTTTTTCAAATAATTTGTTTCTGTTTGTAAGCTTACTATTTTCTATCAAGTCTTTCTCCTCGCAAACATAGGACTTTACTTAACTTGAACAAAAAACGCTGTTTTTCATTTTAATCAAAATTAATTCTTTTTTAAAATCCAATAATTTGGATGGAGACGGTTGTAGAGGGGATAGAAGGAAAAGTGAGCTTACAAAACAGAAGTAATATTTATGATAAAAAAAATAAAATGAGGTAACAAAATTAAGAGAATCATGTTTAATAAATTATTTTAAATGCTCCAAATCCAATTCCCTTCATGTTGACACTAAGTAATTGACGTAGAGGGTTTTAGTCCTAACGAAACACATCGAAATTCCCTTCAAATTGCATTCAATCTTCATATCACCACACGCTGTGAACAAAACAAGCTGAAACATATCATGTTTATCTTTTGTGTCCGAAATAAAAGGCAATGTTTTTTAAAACCTGCCGGTCCGCATACTTTGTTAGTGACAATATTGTTATGTCAGTCTTGGAAAATCATTTCATTCCCAGTTCAATGTATGACGTAACACAGGTGTTATTTCTAAATTCGATTGAGAAAACAGTGGCAACAAAACAACTTCTATTGGTTTTGGTTTCGTGACAACCAACCGCCTTCTATTGGGTCTGGTTTTGTGACAACAAGAATCATCTATTGGATTTGACATTGTGACAACCAAAAAACATCTACTGGATTTGGCCTTGTGACAACCAACCAACCTCTATTGGTTTTGGCTTTGTGACAACCAACCACCTTCTTTTGGTTTTGGCCTTGTGACAACCAACAAGCATCTATTGGATTTGGCCTCGGGACAACCAACCAACCTCTATTGGCTTTGGTTTTGTGACGACCAACCAACATCTATTGGCTCTGGCCTTGTGGTAAAACAAAGGCGATCCAGACATCAGAAATGTACAAGAACGCTCAATAGATCTCGTTCCGAAAAATGTCTCGTCTCGTAACCTACGACGCCTTTACTCGGTGTTTTCCTTTGTGTAGACCTGGCTGAAGAGAATCATTTCATCTCCCATTCTCATGTCACCACTGTGAAAACCTAGAAAACATTGGCATTTTCAAAGCCTACAAAGAGCATTAATGATACATTTGTTGTTTTTTTTATCAAAAATATATAAAACCTATTTGAGATCCTGCGTGATCTAAGAACTGTCACAAGCTTCTCTTTTGGGAAATAACTGCTAATTATTAATACAAGAAAAGGTGTCTCGAGTAACTGTTTGATAGTCTTCCTTCAAGATGCAAGCACAGTGTTTCAGTGGCTCACTGAATGCTTGCAGATGTAAAGCCTACTAGGATGAACAAATACTGTAGGCTTGTAATTTTTTTACCTGATGAAAAATTCCCTTAAGATTAGTAAGGCAGTGATAGACTGAAAATAATACGCCGCGTAATCTAATATAACAGAAATGGTAAAGATATGGTGTTGACAATTTTTACTCCGGTTCTAGCACAAAGATCCCATTTCTCCACTCCGATGTTTTTGTTTTGGTTCAGAGCTTACCCTTTAAAGGGCCTACACCAGTGTCACTTTGGGCCGGAGAGTTCAGAAAGTAACAAAAAACGTTCATAAAAAATTGATGGAAATCAGGCCTCTCCTTCCGTCCACTAAGTCTACTACATTTTAAGACTTAGTTTTAGATTTCCCCCTTGTGATTCCTAAACCATTACAGCTTGAGAATAAACTTGTTTCACCGCACTTTTTTTTTTTTTTTTAAAAAAATTCAAATCAAAAAAAACAGTTTCCCGCGACAGCATTTCATAAAAAATTGATGGAAATCAGGCCTCTCCTTCCGTCCACTAAGTCTACTACATTTTAAGACGTAGTTTTAGATTTCCCCCTTGTGATTCCTAAACTATTACAGCTTGAGAATAAACTTGTTTCACCGCACTTTTTTTTTTTTTTTAGAAACAATGCAAATCATAAGAACAGATTGCCGCGACAGCAACGTTCATTGAAATTGTAATCATTTAATACGCATAGAAGAGTTCAGCGTCTTATCCGGAAATTTGATCGAAAGAAGTTTCGTCGACGGTAAATTGATCGACGGTAATTTGATCGAACGGAAATTTGGTCGAATCGTTTTTTGTTCTTCAGTTTTTGCTTCAAATTTCTATTTGAACGCATTATTTTGTTTTATTATATAGCATAGTGTGTTCTAAAAGAAATTTGACGAACATTTTAACGTGTGAACTAAAAAAAAAAGTTTCGACCAAATTTCCGTTCGATCAAATTATAGTCGATCAATTTACCGTCGACGAAATTTCGTTCGATCAAATTTCCGGTAACCGTTCACCGTTATTCTTCTTTTAATCGTCACTTAAATTTCGTTAAACCAGTCAAAGTGTTTACCCTCTAAACGCTGGACAACAGAGACAAAAAAAAACTAAACTAGTGCAAGGGGGGTAACGCCTGCTTGTTTATTTGTGTATGTTAGATGTTCCCCTTTTTACCTGTGCTTCGATTGTGGATGAAAGAAACGGTAGATGAGGGACAAGGACATCGCTGCCTGTCATCTTCATTAACATATTTCCTATACCATTACCACAATAACAACCACACCTGGGACTTTTTTTTCCGACGCGTGCAATATGATTAATTATCCATCGTTTCCCCCCCTCTCTCTCTCTCTTTCTCACTCTCTCCCTCCCTCCACCTTTCTCTCTCCCTCTTCGTCCCTCTCCCCCTTCTCTCACTTTCTCTCTCTCTCCTCTCTCTCTCTCTCTCTCTCTCTCTCTCTCTCTATCTATCTATCTCCCTCTCTCTCTCTCTTTCTGTCTCTCTCTGTCTGTCTGCCTTCGCGTGCAATATGATTAATTATCCATCGTTTCCCCCCCTCTCTCTCTCTCTCTCTCACTCTCTCCCTCCCTCCACCTCTCTCTCTCCCTCTTCGTCCCTCTCCCCCTTCTCTCTCTCTCTCTCTCTCTCCTCTCTCTCTCTCTCTCTCTCTCTCTCTCTCTCTATCTATCTATCTCCCTCTCTCTCTCTCTTTCTGTCTCTCTCTGTCTGTCTGCCTCTCCCTCTCTCTCTCTCACTCTTCTTCTTCTTCTTTCCTTCCACTGTTTCATTGTTAAATAATTGCCGTACTGATATCACCCCATCATATCTTACCATAAAAAGAGATACATACTTTAATCAAAACGATACACATATCAAACCTGAGATGACTTGGTTAAAGCGTTGACAGAAGGCACAGCGTTAATCAGATATTGGCGTATCCAATTGATTTGGACTATTTCTTGGATGCTCCCCACTGTTAATACAGTTTTTCTAATAACACCTTGACTGGTTGATTTCTTCCATACACATAAGTCTATTGTGGTCTCATAGAAAATAATCGCTAATTATTTTGTAACATAGACACTCACAATTATAGATCTAATCATTCAAGAGAGAACTGTCATTGTTTCGCTAACTACACGTATGTGTGCAGCACTGTGAAGAGCATCTTTGATGGTCGTGTGATCTCTGTCCTGTCACTAATCTATAGAGTCTTAATAACTGTGACCCCCCATATAATGGTAAAAACTGTGATCCCAATGAGTTTTAAGCACTGTAACCCCATAGAGTCTTAAGCACTGTGACCCCATATAATCTAAAGGACTGTGAACCCATAGAGTCTTAAGAACTTAGACCCCATAGAGTCTTAAGAACTGTGAACCCATAGAGTCTTAAGAACTGTGACCCCATAGAGTCTTAAGAACTGTGAACCCATATAGCCTTAAGAACTGTGACACCATAGAGTCTTAAGCACTGTGAACCCATTTAATCTCAAGAATTGTGAGCCCATAGAGTCTTAAGAACTTAGACCCCATAGAGTCATAAGAACTGTGAACCCATAGAGCCTTAAAAACTGTGACGCCATAGAGTCTTAAGAACTGTGACGCCATAGAATCTTAAGCACTGTGGCCTGATGGTCATAAGTAACTGCGTGTTAACCCAACCTGAAAGCTATACCAAACATGTTTTCGACTTATTTCAACAGAGGGAGTTTCTCTTGGCAGTATCTGCACATATGAGACACCTCTAGTGACCCCCGCTAATCCCATGTCAGTTATTGCTTCTATGTGCGTTGTAAGTGTTGACACAGTTTTCCCATTCATCTCGTCAGGTCGTTGGAGAGGATCTTAAACTGTTATTCATAAGGACTTAAACCCATTTTAAAGTGTCCCATTTTCACAAATGATTTCTAATGGATAGGCCCAATGGCTTTCTCCTTTGATACGATTTCTTCACGAGGCATTTTTTATATCATTGAATCTCGAAACAAAACACACAAAAAATTAAATTAGATTTATGATTGTGCAACCTTTTCCTTTAAATTTGCAAATCTCAAATCCTAATTTAATTTTTTTTTAAATAATCTCATTTAATTTTATAGGTTATTTTTTTCCTGAAGACTAACAATAAATATGGATCATAGTACAAAGGTCTGGTCATATAATTATTAGGTCAACGATATTATTTAACATAGCCATCAGGAGACCATCAATATGATCAATGTTGTGATTGAATCACTTACAGCAGAGGTCCCCATATAGTGCCCTGCGGCTCCCTCGCAGGAAAGCCACGAATTGAAATCAAATTCATAAAAAGGCCCTTTTTCACATTGCACTTGTTAGAATTTGACATTGGACGACTCGATGAAAGCCTTGACGCAGCAAGGGGGGACCTGGCTCAAAAAAAGTTTAGGAACCTCTGCTTTACAAGAATCAATGATAAAGATCATGTTGTAATATTCAATGCAGGTCAACTCAAGCCAAACCGTTCGATACATTGCGAATTATATAGCGGATTCCAATGAATAAAGGCTTAGACGTGTCTTATACTCGAACAGAAATGAATTCAAGACGTGGCATAGTGGTTTTTTTTTAATAGTTGGAATTAACCCTTTGCAGTTATTTCAGAACAGTTGAAGTTTACACAATGACCCACTCTTGTTGTGTATAATGCCTAACCTCTTGACGCTGGTGTTAAATTACGTTGTAATTATTATCTTGACAAATTGATTTTTGGTGCATAGAGTAGAACAAGCGATTTCTTAGAAGATATTGTTTAATCATACAGTACTTGGCTTTAGGCAAATATATGGGTGTTTCTTTGTGTTTGTATGTTTGTTTGTGTGTGTGTTTGTGTGTGTGTTTGTGTTTGTGTATGTGTGTGTGTAGAGATGGGTTAGATAAAGGGTCGTGCAAAGGCGTGGGGTGAAGGGGGGCATCCTTCCCTCTTCGCGATGTTATGAAGTGTCCATTGAGACTTCACCGAACGCCTTTACGATACCGTTCTTGGAATCACGGTCACGGCTGCACTTTCCACAAGAGAGCCTTGACTCCAGGTTGCGTTTGACCTGTCGTGATGCTCTTAATGTTTCAAGAGCCTTGTTGCTTGAGGTGCTAAGTGGTGGAGATTCCTTCTATTTACTTTCATTGCTTTACACAAAAAAAAAATAAAAAAAATCTGAAGTGTTGTCACCTGTACGGCTACTTAACATGTGCTGTGTTTTATGGAGACCGGCTGTTGCCCAATGCAATAGATCTTCACTCTCCGCACAGCCCGTGAACCAAATGTTCCGTACGGGGCCAAACCAGCCAAGGCGCCTCATGCTAAGTAACATGGGAACATGTTACACATGCTATTACATTCCAAAAACCTCTGTGTTGGGCACTTTTTCCTGCCATCCAATTCGCAGATATAGTTCGTCCATGTTGCAATGTTGCAACGTACTGAGCACACATATGCTTGATAGGCGCACTAGTTTTGATACATCCATTGAGTTTAGGATTATTCCACAACCGCTTAATCAATTTAGCCCCATAGTTGCTGCTGCTTTTTCGATTCTGATGTTCATCTCTTCGTCAACAAAGAGCGAGCTAGAGATATTGGATCCAAGGTATGTGAAATTATGTTTGGAGAGGACTGTGTTACTTGCGACATATCATTTGTTTTCTGTAGGCCCAACTCTAAAAAATAGTGAGAGAGGCGATTAACTAACCTTCTTCTCTGAGCGATGTTAAGACGGCATCATCAGCGTACAGTTGTTCAAGCATTTGCATCTTTTTGACCTCTGTATTTAAACAAAGGCGGGTGATATTGAACAGCAGAAAACCAGATTAGGTATGGATGTACAGGCCGTCTTCGCAGTCCCTGAAGGCTATCTGAAGTAGTAATGAGAAGAGCGTTGGTACAAGTACGCAGCCTTGTTTTACTCTGCTTCTGCCTGGGAATGCCTCGGAGGCAGCGTCATTGGAGGTTACCATGCTGTGCATTTTTTCTTGAATTGACTGTATTTTTGCGAGGACGACTATATATAATATATATACAATTTTTTTATTAGACCTACTTAACTTACTTGAATTGAGTTTAGAAGCGTCAAATATGATTTCGGACCAACCCTAATTAAAAGGAGACGGCGTTTACGGGCCAACTAGTATGTTCTACAAAAAAATCCATTTAAATTCAAACCCATCCATTAAAAAAAAAAGCTGCCATTTCACTGGAAGATAAAAAAATGGGCTGGTCCTCTGCTCCAGCACTCTCCAACCTAGACAGCGACGAGACCATGGCTGTCAGTTCCGGCTCATAAAGAGACGAACTCAGTCGAGGAGCTCCTCATTTCCTTACATAGACGATAAGGGCCTGGAACAGTCGAGGCGACTACACTTGACACATTTGCGTCTATTTCCTCTTGTCTTCCAACCCCTTAGTTCATAACACCGACACCTTGCAACCAGTGAAGCATCCCCATCAAAACCCTGCGCAGTTACACCGCGAACCCCTCTGAAACATAGGAGCTATAATGATACATTGAGCGCGGGCCCTTATAGAAGAGGAAGAAGACATGGACGATACCCGGACATCCGTTATCGAAAACTGTTTTTACGACTACAACTGCGACGTTGGCTTAAGCCGTCGCAACATAAAACGGCTAAATTATGACGAATAAATATGTACGTTTCTATCCTCGAGAGGGTCAGCCTGTCCTGGTCAGCCTGTCCTGGTCAGCATGTCCTGGTCAGCCTGTCCTGGTCAACCTATCCTGGTCAGCATGTCCTGGTCAGCCTGTCCTGGTCAGCCTATCCTGGTCAACCTATCCTGGTCAGCCTGTCCTGGTCAGCCTGTCCTGATCAGCCTGTCCTGATCTGCCAAGCCCTGCTCTACTTAAATATTTCTCAAATATCTTTAATCTCTACATTATCAATTGTTTGGTCGACGTGAAAAATGTGAACTCATGGCCCGTGGCTATGCCACTGGATGTGTTGCCGACAACCCCCAACGCTGACGTTGAGAATGTCTGGCACGGATCCATACCAAAGTTAAACGAAAGAAAGACCTGTCAGTTTGGCTCGCTATGCCCCGCCACTTGGATAGCTATGATGCAGACACGAAATGATTTCAAAATTTATCAGAAGAGCCCTTGTACGTAAAGGCTTTGAAAAAAATTAAGCTTTCGGTTTCAGTAGTTTTTTTTGTTGTTTTTTTTGTCTGCACTGGGAAATTTATAGGGGATGCCTTGCCCTGGACTGTAGGGGCTGCCTGACCCTGGACTGTAGGGGCTGCCACGCCCCAGACGGTAAGGGCTGCCTGGCCCAGGACTGTAGAGTCTGCCTGACCCTGGACTGTAGGGGCTGCCTGGCCCCAGGTAGGGGCTGCCTGGGCCCAGACGGTAGGGGCTGCCTTGCCCTGGACTGTAGGGGCTGCCTGGCCCCAGACGGTAAGGGCTGCCTTGCCCTGGACTGCAGGGGCTGCCTGTTAGGGGCTGCCTGGCCCCAGGCGGTAGGGGCTGCCTGGCCCTGGACTGCAGGGGCTGCCTGGCCGCAGGTAGGGGCTGCCACGCCCCAGACGGTAGGGGCTGCCTCGCCCCGGACTGTAGGGGCTGCCTGGCCACGGACTGTAGGGACTGCCTGATCCTGGACTGCAGGGGCTGCCTGGCCCTGGACTGTAGGGGCTGCCTGGCCCTGGACTGTAGGGGCTGCCTGGCGCCGGACTGTAGGGGCTACCTGGCCCAGGACTGTAGGGGCTGCCTGGCCCCGGACGGTAGGGGATGCATGGCCCTAGACTGTAGGGGCTGTCTGGACCCAGACTGTGGAGCTGCCTGGCCTCGGACGGTAGCGGCTGCCTGGCCCGTGACTGTGGAGCTGCTTGGCCCGGACGGTAGTGGGTGCCTGGTCATAGACTGTAGGGGCTGCCTGGCCCCAGGTAGGAGCTGCCTTTCCCCGGACTGTACTCTTTTGATAAATAGTTTAGCGGTGGTATTTTCGCTGGCTGAATTCTGATGAACGCCTTTTATTCAGACCTATGGGGAGACAACTACAGTTTTTTTATCGTACGATTCCAAGAGAAGAGCACTCACCCCTGTTGCCCTCAATCGCAAGGTAGTCGAACTTTAGATGTCTTATAATGTTATTGGTTTTCACAGCTTTCTTGTGTGTGTGGGGAGGGGGTCGGGTGATGTTGGCAAACTCAAGGAGCGCCCCCACCCCCAAGTGACAAAATGTCTATACAAGCTACTGCAATTTCTGTCAAAACCGATGTTTTGACAGCGTTGACAGTCAAGAGATGAAAGAATTACATGTGCATCAATTCCTTTGGCATGGCCAGTAAAGTTGACATTCCTAATGGCAGATAGAACTTGCAGGATCATTCAAGATAATTGTCAGGTCAATTGAAACATATGCATACTTACAGTGCAGTAAAGTTGACATTCTTAATGGCAGATAGAACTTGCAGGATCATTGTCAGGTCAAGTGAAGCATATGCACACTCACAGTGCAGTAAAGTTGACATTCCTAATGGCAGATAGAACTGGCATGATCATTGTCAGGTCTAGTGAAACATATGCACACTCACAGTGCAGTAAAGTTGACATTCCTAATGGCAGATAGAACTGGCAGGATCATTCAAGATCATTGTCAGGTCAAGTGAAAATTATGCACACTTACAGTGCAGCTGAGTGTTTGTTTTCATTATAGATTAATCTCACTTGTTGTTTGTTCGAAGAAGGATCCTTTGTCGACACGTTGGTTGTTTGTTGTTTGTTTGTTGTTGATGTTTTTGTTTTGTTTCGGTTTGTTT
Source organism: Lymnaea stagnalis (assembly GCA_964033795.1). NCBI lineage: Eukaryota > Metazoa > Mollusca > Gastropoda > Lymnaeidae > Lymnaea > Lymnaea stagnalis. Next base: position 103,545 of record CAXITT010000899.1, on the reverse strand, counting down.
TTTTCTCGTCTTTTTCGGGTTTTCCCGTACCTTGTTTCACTTAATTGCTTTATCCGTCAAAAAGTATGAGTTGAAATATGTTGAAAACATTTTCCCCGAGGACGGCGAATCAATGAGCTCCAACTGTAGTTCAACTGGCACATCAACAACGTTACAACCAAAAGGATTCTGGAACAGAAGAATGCCACTCTCAGTTCTGTCAAGATCTGAAAATCCCTCCAGGCGGAGCTACCACGACCAGGGGAATGACTTGAGATGGCACAAAATAGGCCAACATTGCATCTATTATGAACAAGAATATCTAGCTACACTAATTGAACATTGAAATTGGTCAAGTTAAGGCGTATAGCAGCCAGGAGGTCTCCTCCCGCGTGAAGATCCTTTAGTATTCTAAACAGAACATTTAAAATTAAATTCTACTACCACGTCTCGTGCTACATACGTTTTATCAAGCAATGTGAAGCATCATCGGCAGCCAGATTAACTGACGTCTTGGGCCGGATCCGACCCGCGGGCCGTTTGGTGACCCCTGCCATGAAGTGAGAGAGGATTCTGATAGGAATAATGTTTATCTTCCGAGACGGGCTGTATAAGATAAATAGAAAATAATTAGAATGGGTTTGGGGTAGTTTTCAACGACATGGGGCAAATGAAAGATTGTTTTAAAATCTGGAGCTGGTGGAGGGATGGGACTGTGTTTTAGTGGAGGGTGGCAGGATGAGACATTGTTTTAGTGTAGGGTGGAGGGATGGGACAGCGTTTTAGTGGAGGGTGGAGGGATGGGACAGCGTTTTAGTGGAGGGTGGAAGGATGGGACAGTGTTTTAGTGGAGGGTGGAAGGATGGGACAGTGTTTTAGTTGAGGGAGGAAGGATGGGACAGTGTTTTAGTGGAGTGTGGAAGAATGAAACAGTGTTTTAGTGGAGTGTGGAGGAATGGGGCACAGTTTTAGTGGAGGGTGGAAGGATGTGACAATCTTTTAGTGGAGGGTGGAAGGATGAGACAGTGTTTTAGTGGAGTGTGGAGGAATGGGACAGTGTTTTAGTGGAAGGATAGGACAGTGTGTTAGTGGAGATTGAAGGGATGGGACAGTGTTTTAGTGGAGGGTGGAGGGATGGGACAGCGTTTTAGTGGAGTGCGGAGGAATGGGACAGTGTTTTAGTGGAAGGATAGGACAGTGTTTTAGTGGAGAGTGAAGGGATGGGACAGTGTTTTAGCGGAGGGTGGAGGGATGGGACAGTGTTTTAGTGGAAGGATAGGACAGTGTTTTAGTGGAGAGTGAAGGGATGGGACAGTGTTTTAGTGGAGTGTTGAGGAATGGACAGTGTTTTAGTGGAAGGATAGGACAGAGTTTTAGTGGAGAGTGAATGGATGGGACAGTGTTTTAGCGGAGGGTGGAGGAATGGGACAGCGTTTTAGTGGAGTGCGGAGGAATGGGACAGTGTTTTAGTGGAGTGTTGAGGAATGGACAGTGTTTTAGTGGAAGGATAGGACAGTGTTTTAGTGGAAGGATAGGACAGTGTTTTAGTGGAGAGTGAAGGGATGGGACAGTGTTTTAGTGGAGGGTGGAGGGATGGGACAGCGTTTTAGTGGAGGGTGGAAGGATGGGACAGTGTTTTAGTGGAAGGATAGGACAGTTTTTTAGTGGAGAGTGAAGGGATGGGACAGTGTTTTAGTGGAAGGATAGGACAGTTTTTTAGTGGAGAGTGAAGGGATGGGACAGTGTTTTAGTGGAGGGTGGAGGGATGGGACAGCGTTTTAGTGGAGGGTGGAAGGATGGGACAATGTTTTAGTGGAGGGTGGAAGGATGGGACAGTGTTTTAGTGAAGGGTGAAGGGATGGGACAGTGTTTTAGTGGAGGGTGGAGGGATGAGACAGTGTTTTAGTGGAGTGTGGAGGAATGGGACAGTTTTTTAGTGGAAGGATAGGACAGTGTTTTAGTGGAGAGTGAAGTGATGGGACAGTGTTTTAGTGGAGTCTGGAGGAATGGGACAGTGTTTTAGTGGAAGGATAGGACAGTGTTTTAGTGGAGAGTGAAGGGATGGGACAGTGTTTTAGTGGAGTGTGGAGGGATGGGACAGTGTTTTAGTGGAGGGTTGAGGGATGGGACAGTGTTTTAGTGGAGGTTGGAAGAATGGGACAGTGTTTTAGTGGAGGGTGGAGGGTTGGGACAGCGTTTTAGAGGAGTGTGAAAGGATGGGACATTGTTTTAGTGGAAGGATGGGACATTGTTTTAGTGGAGGGTGGAAGGAAGGGATAGTGTTTTAGTGGAGGGTGGAAGGATGGGATAGTGTTTTAGTGGATGGTTGGAAGGATTGGACAGTGTTTTAGTGGAGTTAGGAGAATGGGACAGTGTTTTGTGGAGGGTGGCTTTATGAAAAGTGTAGGCAAATCCTGGTTTTGACTGTTTAGTGTATTATAATAAAATCTTGTTTTTAAAATGTTTTCCAAATATATTTGTTTTTTTTTAAAAATTTTTGTCACTTATTTCCAAGTTGTATTCTCATGGGGGCTGGGCAAATAAACAACATTTCAGCAAAAATCGGAGAGCATGAAGTGGGTTAAAATTGCAAGATTTGACCCGCAGAAGTCAATCAATGATCAGTGTGGAATAACTAGCAACGTAGTGATCAGGAAAGTTTGCCCTGTCATCGGGGGTTTGGTAAATGTACAAAGTCTCAGCTCAATGGGAGGTCAGGAATGGGGTCAAAATTTAGAATCAAAATTGGCCCACCGAGGTGACTGCTGATCTACTGATCATGTCGGTACTGCACTGCTCCCGGAATTGAGCATCCAAGCAAAACTTCAAGTCCATCTGACGAAAGGAACAGGCCGACACCGTTTTAGAAAGATTTGACCCAGACGAACACACAACTTAAGAAACATAAAAATTTGCAAACTAAATAGAAACGTATATAAAAAAAAAGGACCTCCCTCCCCCCCCCCCCCCCCCCCCCCCCCCCCCCCCCCCCCTCAAAAAAAAAACA
>CAXITT010000899.1:69667-100521 GCA_964033795.1 Lymnaea stagnalis | reverse complement strand
ACAAAAAGAATTTCTTTTTTTTCCCCAAAAAAGGTCAGAGCAACAGGAATATTTTACACTTCCCGTTACGGGGTGTAGTTTGTATTTTTTTAAACCTGTGGTTTTTTTTTTTGGTTGCTTTATTTCCCCAACAGTTAGTCCCCAGACACATAAAACATGTTTGACAGTCATTTATTCCTAACAGACCTTGTAACACATTCTTCCTATTGATGCCCTAAAGCTCTGTTTCAGGTCTTTTTAATTGAAACTTGGTCGTAACCTATTCATGACACCTTTTTTTTTTCTCTTTTTTTTTCCACCTATCCGAAGGTGTTTGGACTGAATGTCAATTTATTGAGATCATTTCTATTATTCCCTCCCCCCCCCCCCCTCTTTCCCTTGGAACCCTCCAATCAAAAAATTGAGCAAGAAAGGAAAAGTCCCCCAACGATGCGCCTAGACCAGCGGTTCCTGACTTGTTGGTCGCGACCTCTTTGGGGGGGGGGGGTCGAACGACCCTGACACATGGGTCACCTAACACAACCGGAAAACACATATTTATGAGGGAGCAACGAAAATAATTCTTGGGTTTGGGGGTCACCGCAACATGAAGAACTGTATTAAAGGGTCGCGGTGTTGGGAAGGTTGAGATCCACTTTCCTAGAGCGTACCCGGTCACTGTGGCCGTCATTATATCACTTACGCGGTTACAGTTCGAGTCTTTGTATGCCTTAAAATGTTAAATATTACATTCATTGCATAGATTACAGGGTAAATGTTACAGTGGTTGCAACGCCTACATTGATAACTGTTACAGGGGTTACAACGCTTACATTGATAACTGTTACAGGGGTTACAACGCTTACATTGGTGTTGAAGTCGTTGCAAAACTTACATTGGTAACGGTTACCGTAGTTGCAACGCTTACACGGCAACTTCTACAGGGGTTGCAACGCTTACATTGGTAACTTATACAGATCACTTATTGATCAATCTTGATAGGAGATGTCTCGAACAGCAGTCTCCTCATTGTTCATGCTTTGCCAATCGCGTTACGGGAACACTGAAACAGGTACGAAATGTATGTCTTAGATATCAAGATAACCTGTAAGGTTACCATGACCTGTTGTTTCCCCGTCTGGGTCTAGCTATATTCACGCATGTGACGTGAACTCAAATTTCCTGCTTGAGCACTCGTGATTTCTCAACGGTTTCACTCATTTCTTCTCCCCTGTCACACTCGTGTTTCCTCAACTGTCACACTCGCGTTTCCTCAATGCCACAATCTTATTTTCTCATTTGTCACAATATTGTTTTCTCAACTGTCACAATGTTGTTTTCTTAAAGGTTACAATATTTTTTTCTCAACTGTCACAATCTTGTTTTCTCAACTGTCACAATCTTAGTTTTCTTAACTGTCACATTTTTGTTTTTTCAGCTGTTACAATTTTGTTTTCTCAACTGTCACAATCTTGTTTTCTCAACTGTCACAATCTTAGTTTTCTGAACTGTCAAAATTTTGTTTTCTCACTGTCACAATCTTGTTTTCTGAACTGTCACAATCTTAGTTTTCTCACTGTCACAATCTTGTTTTCTCAACAGTCACAATTTTGTTTTCTCAACTGTCACAAACTTGTTTTCTCAATTGTCACATATGCGTCTTATCTGGACTTTTGCAGCTGCAGAGCTGTGACACGTTTGTCCAACGTCAGGCTCACCAAATATGTTATGGTTCAAACTACGACTCTTAAAATGTCCAGCCACCTTTACTATCTATAAAATAATTGACACCTTTTATTTGTTATGTTAATCGCCATGAGAGATTCAATTCCTGGTACTTACAATTCTAATAAGATCAATAAAATGTCTGCGAGGGCGTAGGCAAAAAATAACTAAGTCTGTTATTAGATTACGTTACATGATTGCAGACGTTCTGTTGTAAGCGTTGGAGGGGGAGGAGGTGGAGACAAGCTAATCCAGCAACTGGCTGACAGCTTCTAATGATAAAGGGGTGCTTATAGAATTAGTGCGCATTGACTACCCTTGACATTGACACTCCTGCACTACAGGAGTGATGTAACTATCATCAGTTACTTAATGAATTTGACTTATCATTGACCCTGTTACAAATTATCATCACTTACTTATGAAATTGCATTAACTTTGACCTTGCCACACTACAGGACCTCTGCTAATTATCACAGCTTACTGATTAAAGTTGACTTAAAATTGACACTGCTGCACAACAGGACCTCTGCTATGTATCATCCGTTATCGATTAACGCTTAACGAGACTACAGAAAGCCGTAGGGCGTGCGTCAATAGTGACCAAAAAAACAAGAGGCCTCGTTAACCACTTCACTGACACTCTCGCTGGTAACCACTCCATCGATCTCAACAGAATCATCTCAAATGTGTTTTAATTCGAATATTCGAATATGATCGGTGTATTCGGCAATGTTTGTTTGGGTATTGAAATCATTATCATTGCATTTTGAATAGTGTTATCAAGATTTTTTTTTAAAACAACACTAAGATGTAAGAATCATATAAACAGCTTTGGAAGTAAATATATTAGACGTGGCACTTGATGTTAAACACCAGTCACTCCATCACATCTGTTATATTTAGACAATCATGATACAGCGTGCACACATGTTTAATAATCTAAACGGAATTGTGTTGAATTTTGAGTAGAGTTGTGCGAGCTGACGCGACATCAAGTTCTTAGTTTGCCAAACACTTGCACATAACCAACGGCGTGGGGAACGTTCGTAAACCTGGAGAACCTTTTAAACTACTTCCTGAAAGATTTTCGTTTCTCTGACTTCTACTATTTCACTTCCTCTGTATCTATTTTCTGCCATGAACATCCTTATGTCGTAGGAAACCTAACAACAAAGTGTAATGGATCAATAAAAATCCCTATAGAAGAATGTTCAGACTTGGATACTAATGTCACCGCCACACGTCATTGTCAATGAACCAACACAAGACACACATTGATGTAGCCACCCCCACTTTTTAATACTAATTATTTTGATGCATGACAATCAGCAGTTAAAATGTTGTGACCAAATGAGATTCAAGCCTTGTGTGAGGGGGATATGCATTGCAAAAAGGCATATAGTGAGGCCCGCCAGGCCAAAGATAGCCGCCATTTGGCGGAAGGGGGAATAATCATTAACATTTCCAGTAAATAACAGCAATCCAGGAAAACCGTCTGAACAAAGGGACATAATTGCTCAAAATTGACCGCCATCTTCCTTGTTTACACTTTGATCGTTGTTGATCAGATTTAGTCAGATAGAATTATTTACCTGTGAAATTGGTCAAATTTATGATCGCACAAAATATTTTTTTTTTAAATAAAAATTCTCCATATGGTCCATCTTCTAACATTTAAAAAAGAGACAAAGATTAATGTAGGATTGGATTATAAGGTATTTTTCATAAGGATGGTGTGTCAAAATCACCCTGTGAACCCATGTAAGTTTATAGCTATTAAAATGGTTTTGAACATTTTAACACAAGAGTTGTGTGTGTAGAAAAATGCTTTCGGTTGAATCATAAAAAAAAGGGAATCTCTTGTTTAACTCAAGGCTGATCGTTCAAACATGACATTCAGAAATATTTTATTTGATCAATCTTGTATTCGAAAGAGAAAATGTGTCAGTTGCAGTGGCATAGCTAGGGTGTGTGTGTATTGAGGGTAGCCCAGGTAAGCCCAGATTTGTGCCGCCTTCTCACGAAAATGTCTGCAGCTATCCGAAGTGGATCCCCTTTTCCCCCTCGATATATCGAAACAACGCTCCCTTGGGTCGTAACCACACTTCCGCATTCCCTTCCTTCACTGATGTTGAATCCAACGTCTGCACACCCTCTGCCAACCCACCATCTGTCTGCCAACCCACCTTCTGTCAAACCACTTTCTCCCATCCCACCTTCTTCCACCCCCCTCTCCTGCGAACCCAACCCACACCGTCAAATAAATTGCTTTGATACAGAAAAGAAAAAAAAAATGAGTTTGACGTGGTGTGACCAGTGAAAATAGCCCTGGAGGTTGGCCATTGAAAGATTTCCCAAATCAGCACCGAAAGGACTAAGCAAAAATTTCGGCCATTAATTGTATGCATTTAAAAGTAGCCAACGATCAAATTTTAATTTTCACCGCTGTTCAAAGCGAGTGACGTGCATTTCAGTAGGCCTGTTAATGAAAACGCCAAGGCCACACGACCAAAACGAACATGAGTGAAGACCAGGACATGCATGCCACTCATGGAATATTTTTCAATGAAATATAATACTCTAAATTCCTCGTAGGGCAATTGATTCAAACTGCTCGATACTGTTCACCGCGTTTAAAAAAAAAATAAAAAATTAAATTTAAACTTGCGAATATTTGAATAAAATAAGCAACAACTTTTTATAGTCTGAGAAATATCATCAATTATATATGTTATATATATATATATATATATATATATATATATATACAAATAGAAAAATTATTATTTGTCGTGGTCAACTTTTACATGGAAAGACCCTACACAAGGTCACTTCTTCTATTTGGGAAACCACTGTAGTGTTCTCTACCGCTCCCCCACCCCCTTTTTTTCCCCCATGATGGATAATTTATGTCCTTTACTTTTATTCAACAATTTATTCATTGCCATCTAATAATTTTAAATCGAAACAAACAAAGATTTTTAAATAACATTTGAGCGCCATGCTTCATAAAAACAAGTAATAATAAATAAATTTAGCCATTGTCTGATGTTTGGGGGAGGGGGGGCTAACAATCACAAGTAATGTTTGAGCTTATAATATTGCCACCTACTGATTGTTTGATAATTTTACGTTTATTGCATAGGGATTTCACATGTTAAAAAATACAAAAAGTTAAAATCACTCCGCCCCCCCCCCCAACCCCCACACACGAGAACTTTATGTGCACTTGTTTTAGTCATTCGTATGTTCAATAGATACATGGATCAAAGTACTTAATTAAACTGAACGGTTTTAAGAGAATACCTTTTTGTATGCACAAAATAAAAGTAGAATTCCCGATTTGTTTCTGTATATCACGTGAAAGATGGCAAAGTGGATTCCATCTGTTCAGCTGGCCTAATTATGATCTCTGCCCTTTCAACTCTAACCTTGGCACTGATAAGAGAATAGTCTAAATAAACAGCACATGAGCCCGGCTTCCGCGTGTATTTATAAACAAACCGAGATGGACAGGGACCCTTAACACAAACGTGTCTTTACTGACGGGAAACTCCAAATCATTCGCTAATCATCTCAGACAAAACACATCCTGTTATATAATATTATATGAAAAGGGAATTACTTGTCCCAGTAAGCTCCTTTTCTGTGATGTTGTTGTTGAGAGTAGATACATCTTCGGCATCTCGCATGAAGCTGATGGTTGGTAAATATGTTCTACTTACTACTTTAGTGAAAATTGTGTATTGCAGATATTTGGCAATGCTTAAATCAACCAAACGGAGACGTGTTACCATAGGTTGAAATACATGTGGAGGAAAATGTTGTATTTGGGAGAAATAGGAGTGACTGACAGAACGTAAGTGAGAGAGAAATGGGCGTGAATGACAGAATGCAAGAGAGGGAGAAATAAAAGGTGCAACATTTTCTAAAGGCTTAAACTATTTATTTCCCACATCATTGTATGATAGATGTGCAGCAAATGTTTCCTTATCATTGTATGATAGATGTGCAGCAAATGTTTCCTTATCATTGTATGATAGATGTGCAGCAAATGTTTCCTTATCATTGTATGATAGATGTGCAGCAAATGTTTCCTTATCATTGTATGATAGATGTGCAGCAAATGTTTCCTTATCATTGTATGATAGATGTGCAGCAAATGTTTCCTTATCATTGCATGATAGAACTATATTTCAGTTTCCCAAATCATTTTTTCATGCTTGTACATTAAATTTTCCCATATCATTGTATGATAAATGTACAGTAAATGTCCCATATACGTGTATGATAAATGTACAGTAAATGTCCCATATCATTGTATGATAAATGTACAGTAAATGTCCCATATCATTGTATGATAGTTATGAAGTAGAGTCGCACTTAAAGCCGACTGACCAAAAGCGTATGCATATTATCGCCTCTTTTTCAATAATAAATTCCAGGACTTTTATGGTACTGAACATATTGACCACTTAATTTGTTTTTTTCAAAAAGCAAAATCTCCATGTCGTATACTTGAGTACAACCTCAACACTAGGAGTTAATTTAATCTGTTCTTTGGGTTGAGTTTTCATAAAAGCCCAAACTCTTTTAAAGGGGCCGTCCGAAAAGTACGTCACTTTCAGGAGAGGGGTCTAATAGAGTGCGACAGTTGTGACAAAGTAGTGGTGGGGGGGGGGGAGAGGGTATTAAGTTCATTTGTGACGTCAAACACTTATATATATATATATATTATAATACATCTAAACGCTCCATAAGGGGCCGTCCGAAAAGTACGTCACTTTCAGGAGAGGGGGCTAATAGGGTGCGACAGTTGTGACAAAGAAGTGGTGGGGGGGGGGGAGAGTGTATTAAGTTCATTTGTGACGTCAAACACTTATATATATATATATATTATAATACATATCAACGCTCCAGTTGACAGCGATGTTCAACTGTCTGCTGACCCGGGTGTATTCTAACAATATTGTGTTTGAGGCTTGAGAGTACGCTCTTTAAGCCCCGGCTAGTACATTGACAGCCAGCTCCATCTGCTCTGCTGTGCTGTGCCGGCTAGTACATTGACAGCCAGCTCCATCTGCTCTGCTGTGCTGTGCTGTGCCGGCTAGTACATTGACAGCCAGCTCCACCTGCTGTGCTATGCCATATAACATCGTCGTATCTTGGGACTCTCGCGCCGCAAGGGCACCCGGTCAACGGATTAGCTATTGTTTTCGGGGTCCAGCGTGCAAACTAATTTGTACGAAAACATTTATAAGAAACTAAATTTTAAAAAGGGAGGTTGTTCAAACGGAACTTATTTCGAAATTATATTTGTTAACTTCATACTTGTACTGAAATGTTATATTACATTAAGAAATGACGTCAGCGGGGCGAGTCTAGACTCTTATGCCCCCCCCCCCCCCCTAAAAAGGGAGGTTGTTCAAACGGAACTTATTTCGAAATTATTTTTGTTAACTTCATACTTTTACTGAAATGTTATATTACATTAAGAAATGACGGCAGCGGGGCGAGTCTAGACTCTTATGCCCCCCCCCCCCAAATTACCATTCCCCGGTCCGACGTATCGGGCCGCGGAGCGGCACGCTGGACATGCCCACTCGTCAGGACGGCCCCCAAACGGGCCCCTCACCCAAGTCCCCCGCCTGGGCGCCTGAGCGCTCGACCAGGACCCCGCCTGAGGGCCGCCCCAACGAGGAGGCACCCGGTCGATCCGACACTATGCGTTTAAACACTGCACTCTATCGACTTTCTCAGGAGTTGGGATGGAAAAATGTACGTCCTAATATCTTCCCCCACCCATCCCGGGAAAGTGTCGGACGCCCTACAAGAGGGATTCCACAGTGGGCTTCCACAACGCGACTAGTTCACGCTGTAGCTGGGACGAAACGGTTGCCTAGGGGCAACGTACTAAACTTGTACTTGTACTAAACTGTTTGATTACATAATACGTTTATTGACCCCCTTTTTCGACGATATAATACCGCTCGAACATTCTATTTTTGAAGAAAAATAATAACTATTCAATCAAAATGTAGGCCAAGTTTAGTATTCCAATATTTCCAGCATGTTTAAACTGTGATGAAAATCTTTAAATATTAAGAATCAGAGGCGTCTATATCTCATCACCCAAAAATCTGTACACGTCTAGTCAAAAGAGAGTTTTACAACCAATCACTTTGCACTATTACGCAGCTGATAGTGCAGTTATCTGGCCTGACCCTTCAAGTCTCACCTCGCGGTTTCTCGTGTTCGTCTCACCTATGTCAAATTATACTGGCACAGCTGCACAGACAGTCTAGTACAACTGCATATCATTATATTGTTCGTCGTTCGCATGCGTAGATGACCAAGGCAATTTTCGACTTGAGCAGTGTGTCTTTTGTGTTTCACTGTGCTCTTTATGCGCCCTTCATTTGTTGGAATTTTCATTGTACCATAATAAGTCACAACGACTACGGAAATCCAAATCCGGGTTCGATTTTACAGTTTGCCCTCTCTAAGATGAGCTGCCATCCAAGGTTACCCAGGCCTGAGTTGCTGGCGATATTTTTTATTGTTGCCCTTAGAGGTTACCTCTGCTTGGATTAAGAAACCATCAAAGCAAAGTTTGCAGTTACATTGGTGGTTCCCCGAGAGAGATTATCATTAACTCGTTGGCCGAGTGGTCTGAACTGAGCCAATCACAAGCTAATGGACTTGAGTTCAATACAGCTGCACAAACCATCTCGTGCAGCTGCACAGTCTACCTCGTACAGCTGCATAGACCACCTCGTACAGCTGCATAGACCATCTCGTAGAGCTGCATAGACCATCGCGTACAGCTGTATAGACCACCTTGCAAAGATACATAGACCGTCTCGTACAGCTGCATAGACCATCTCATACAGCTGCATAGACCATCTCATACAGCTGCATATGCCACCTTGAAGAGCTACATAGACCATCTCGAACAGCTGCATAGACCATCTGGTACAGCTGCATAGACCATCTCGTACAGCCGCATAGACCATCTTTACAGCTACACGGACCATCGCGTACAGCTGCGTAGATCATCTCTCGATATCTGGGATTATCTCGGTCACTTACCGAACCACTATCCCCTGTGTAACAGGTTGGCCGACCATCGCATGTAATCCGATTCGCAGGACCTTGGTCTCGCTAAACCAGTTATATTACCATAAATAATTGTAAACATGCAACAGATTACCTCGACCTCTGCTGACCTTTCCTGTTGTTTAAATGAAATAATGAAGCTAGGTCAATGAGTCAGCATTGTGTTTAGTGGAAGTTTAGTCCTAGACTTCTTACCAAGCATGAAATCCGGATTACAGTTTTATTAGATCATGTATAAACAGGGGGGCATTTTAATTGTTGACATTAAGTGCACATATGTTGTTAGTTGAAAACTGAACCAATTTTTCGACTTGTTCGAGATTTTCATCTTCTAAAACTCTCTAGTGATATAAAAGCGAATTCAAAAAATTAGATGTGTATTTCTTATTTAAGCTGCTGAGTCACGCATACAAGGAAATTTAAATACATTTTTGTTTTGTTAATTGTAATTATAAGTTCAAAAAAAACAACAAAGTAATTTGTAGCCGGAGGCTTGAAGTTAAAATAGATTAAAACGATTTTGTAGGTTATTTCTAAAAATAGAGCTTATTGGCAGTATCGCTATTGTTAAAATAGAAGTCCTTCGCCTTATCGCTATTGTTAAAGTAGATGTTCTTTGCCGCACGCTATTGTTAAAATAGATGTTCTTTGCAGCATCGCTGTTGTTAAAATAGATGTTCTTTGCAGCATCGCTATTGTTAAAATAGATGTTCTTTGCCGCATCGCTATTGTTAAAATAGATGTTCTTTGCCGCATCGCTATTGTTAAAATAGATGTTCTTTGCCGCATCGCTATTGTTAAAATAGATGTTCTTTGCCACATAGCTATTGTTAAAATTAGAAAGTCTTTGCTGTATCCCTTTTGTTAAAAACAGAGTACATTTGCTTTGTCGCTATTGTTTAAAACAGACTTTCCTAGTCATAGCCCTATCGTTTAAAGTTGTTTGCCTAATTGCTGCCGGTAGAAATAGACGTTCTTGGCCATATTGTCGTTGGTAGAAATAGACTTTTTTGGCCATATTGTCGTTGGTAGAAATAGACGTTTGTGCCCATATTGTTGTTGGTAGAAATAGACGTTTTGGCCATATTGCCGTTAGTAGAAATAGAAGTTCTTGGCCATATTACCGTTGGTAGAAATAGACGTTTTTGGCCATATTGCCGTTGGTAGAAATAGACGTTTTTGGCCATATTGCCGTTGGTAGAAATAGACGTTCTTGGCCATATTGCCGTGGGTAGAAATAGACGTTCTTGGCCATATTGCCGTTGGTAGAAATAGACGTTCTTGGCCATATTGCCGTCGGTAGAAATAGTCGTTTTTGGCCATATTGCCGTCGGTAGAAATAGACGTTCTTGGCCATATTACCGTTGGTAGAAATAGACGTTCTTGGCCATATTGTCGTTGGTAGAAATAGACGTTCTTGGCCATATTGCCGTTGGTAGGAATAGACGTTCTTGGACATATTGCCGTTGGTAGAAATAGACGTTCTTGGCCATATTGCCGTTGGTAGAAATAGACGTTCTTGGCCATATTGCCGTTGGTAGAAATAGACGTTTTTAGCCATATTGCCGTCTGTAGAAATAGACGTTCTTGGCCATATTGCCGTTGGTAGAAATAGACGTTTTTAGCCATAATGCCGTCGGTAGAAATAGACGTTCTTGGCCATATTGCCGTCGGTAGAAATAGACGTTTTAGGGGAACGTTCTTGGCCGTACCGTTTTTTTTTCTTCTTAAAATAAAAATACTTGGTCCTCTAATTATTGTAAAAATACAGTCTAGTTCCTAACACTATTGCTAAAAATGAACGCTCTAGGAAAATTCGATATGTCTTAAAAATAGATGGACTTTATCCGTTCGCTCTTGCTTAAAACTGACAATCCTGTTCGTACCACTGTTGTTTGAAGTAAGTGGTTTTTTTGGGGGGGTTTTCTGGTGGCTATATTGCTGTTGGGAGAAATATGCCTTCTTTGCCGCCCGTCTTTTGCGCCCGTCTTTTCCGCCCGTCTTTGCCGCCCGTCTTTGCCGCCAGTCTTTGCCGACGTTCTTGGTACCGTCGTTATTGTTAAAAATAGACGTACTTGACCGTATCGCTTTTTGTTATCAGTGGTAAAAACTCGAGATTAAGACGTGCTGATAAGGAGGCTTTTCTTTGCCGTGGTAAGATTATGTCGCCGAATTGATGGCTCGTAGAAAAGTACAGTAACTACACTTCAGTGGCGTTTCTATGGTGTGGCTTTTGGTATGTTGTTTCGCTTATTTCCTTGCCGTTCTAATAACATAATCGATCAATTCGATAAAGATTTAATATTAAAAATAACATTTTTTAAAAAGTAATACGTTATAATAAAGAATAAATTAAAATATAATTCCTCAGACAAGCAACTTACTGGCCCAATATCTGAGAACTGTCGTATTTTAAGCTTAGGAGCATCGATTGTAATTTTTTTTAGTAATTGAAAAAACTAATTTTTTGAGGGATCGATGCTGAGTTAATAATGATGAGAAATGTGTCATCTTATTTGTTTACGTTGTGATACTTAATTGAGCGATGTATAACTTAATTTTTATGTCGAGTTATTTACGTATCTTGTTCTTCTTCTTTATTTTAAGGGCCCACGATCTAGTATATCCAATGGTCTAGAGCAGTGTTTACCAACTTTTCTAGTGCCATACCCCATCTAAGCCTTTCTAAAATTATCCCCCCCCCCTGTATCCTATACATAATTTTTTCATATTTCAAAAATAGGGTTGTTCACTGAAAAAACTTAAATTGTAGGTTTTAGGAAGAAATCACAAGGAAATTAGTAGGAAACATAATAAGTAAATTGTTAACGAACGCTTATTTTAAATTTAGGCTTTAACAAGTAAAAGCATAGCAGACGGCTGGTTTAAATTTCTAGACAGCTCATTTTTTAATTGCCCCCCTAAACACTCAAATTGCCCCCCCGCCCCCCCCACCCCCCGTCTAGGGATTATTTTTAATTCTACCTGCCCTCATAGTGGACAAGTGTGAACAAAATGTTAGGGATTATTTTTAATTCTACCTGCCCCCATAGTGGACAAGTGTGAACAAAATGTGTCTTATCCCCGGCCATGTTGTTCTATTTTATTTCGCCCCCCCCCCCCAACTTTTTACCAACAAGAGAAACAGCTGATCGGTTGGTCTGGAACCATATTTCATTTACGATCTTGTCGTCTGCGTAGTATCAACTCCACATTTTATCAGCTTCACGTATTTAAAGGTGTATCTGCAGCCTCTTGGGTAGGGAGGGCAAAAATAATTGGCTTACTAGCGGAATGACTTGTCCAGAGAGAAAGGTTTGGGTTCGTGACAAAAGTGCTTCTTCAGAGAGAAAGGGTTGGGTTGCTAATGGAAGAACTTATTCAAAGAGAAAGGTTTTGTGTCCAGACGGAAATACTTCTTCAGATTGTCTTCATGATTCAAACATTTTTTTTTTTAAATTCGGTATGTCCTAGTGAGTCAGTATATTACTTTTGAGTAATTTTTGAGACATGCATTGATTTATTTTGTAATCTAGGCGCACAACTAGCTAATGGGTGAGTTTCTTAGGGAGGAGTCGGATCTAAAGCTCTATGTAATTGAATGTGTAAAATGTTTATTTTACGTCATGAACAATGATCCCTTTAAGCTGCGCTTCCGCGCAGCTATCTCAAGGAATCCGCGCAGCAGTTTTGAGAATCCGCGCAGCTAATTTTCATGTAAGTGTGTGTTTGTGTCTGTGGGCTGTAAAACTTTGCACACAACTGTATGATTTTGCACGTGAACAAACAAACCTTAAAGGGAACATTGGTCATGAAGACTTTTTTTGCAATATTTACGTAATCTACTTTGAGTTGTATTAGGGCGTGTAAATTTATGTGACGAATGTTCACATTTTCCCGAGTAACACCGGATGAAGTTGTCTAGTTTCATTTTAAAGCCTATAGTCCTAAAAAAAGTACTATGCCTCGTGATTTCGTCCCACGACGTCCCACCATCGTCACATTGTGACGGACCAATGCCAGTATAGAATAGAAGAACTACAAGGGAATCACGACGTCTTTAGCAGAAAGTAGAACACGTTTTATCTTGTCCTCATAACATTTGTAATAGCAACATTTTTAGATTTCAATCAATGAGAGAAAATAATTAGGCTGTCGTTAACTGTTAACTTTGAAATATTGCCTTTCATGATACAGTAAGATTTGTCGTTTGGGGACTTGAATATAAAACCAGAATTTGACGTTGCATTTGACATACACTAACTCTTTTTTGTTGAAAAATATTCAAATATATGTATCGATGACATTACTTCAGACTGCTTCACAGCCTTGCGATCTCCACATCATGGTTTACAGCACGATTTCCCTTTGCAAAAAATCCCCGTTGATTTCCACGTAAGCTGATGAGATTATAACCCTTTAGGAAACCCCTAGACGCCGATGGCATGGGTGAGACATATAATGTAAAGATGTGTGGAGATCAGTTGTTCACACCAGTGAACTGCTATAGCGCAGAGTGTGTCTAAAAATGACACCCACCGTGCTTTTTTTTTATAGAGATTAGAATACATTTCTAGTGACCGGATTCCGTTTTGTTTTATAATGTCTGATATCTATTACTCCTCTGGTGTGACTCGTAGACTGCTTCCTAATAAGCTGGCTGCTTCCTAATTTCTTGCTTCCTAATCAGGTTTTGAGAGTGTATTAAAAATAATTCTAAATGTTTGAAAAAATGTGTGGTTCAATAATGAGTTCAATTGGAAGAAAAATATTAATTCCCGATAAAAAAAGCTAAATTATTTTTTTTTTTATATAACGCAACTGCGTTTGGGGCGTAATATTTTCTTTTTGGAGAATGAAATAGTATCAAATTAAGTATGATGTAAAAAGAAAAAATTAAAAATATTCGGTTTGAAAGTGGTTGGGTCTTCACAATATTTAATATAGTTCATGGGCGTGAAATAAAAATTGTGCAGTGACGTATCATGGGGGGGGGGGAGGGGTGTAGCAAAAATTGGGATTCTTAAATGTGCGTGACTTGAGTTCATGTTTTGTCAAGTAACTTTAGTAAATTGGAAGTTCACGAATTGCTGTCGCCAATGTTTGGCGGACTAGGACTTTTGACAAGGTATAATAATCTACGGAGCTGGGCGAAATCAGGCTAATTTAATTGGTGAACATCATTATTAGGGCTGCCAAAAGAAGAAACAATACAAAAGTTTATGAGTTTATGGTGAAAAAATGTTGTTTGACATAGGGCTAGTGGAATAAATTGTAATGAAATTTATGTATATGTATGTATGTATGGCATCTTTCCGTCTGCGGGAGACGATAGATTATCTTTATTGCTTGCAGCTCTTGGTCAGGCTGGTGAGACCAATCCTCGAATGGCAGTCTCTGTTGCATTTCCCACACACGAATGCGGTGGAACAGTATTTACCGGCCTTCCTACTCGCTCTTTTTGCAGCTGTTTCCGCCCTGTTTTGATCCTCGGCATGTAATGATCCTGCCTTCACGATGCCCCGCCATGAGGATCGATCCTCTTCCAGCTCCTCGAAGTTTGAGATGTCGATGTTGGCCGACTTCATGTCTCTTTTGCATATGTCTAAGTATCTCAGACGAGGCCGTCCAACTGACCATTTCCCTGTCACCAGCTCGCTGTATAGCACGTCCTTTGGTATGCGACCAGATTGCATTCGCTTGACGTCTCCAAGCCAGTGGAGGCGTCTTTGGATTAACATGGCTGGGACGCTACACATGTTTGTTTGGGACAGGACATCCGTGTAGGGTACTTTGTCTTGCCATTTAATGTCAAGGATGTGGCGCAGGCATCTGAGGTGGAAGCCATTGAGCCTTCTTTCGTGTTAAGAGTATGTGGTCCACGACTCGCATCCATACAGAATGGTGTTAAGAAAGTAAAACTCAGAAAATCGTAAATTAAAAAAAAATATATGTTAAGTTAGAAAATATTTGAAAAGTGTTGACAGCATTCATATCTGTTCAGTTATCTTTGGAGAGTTGTCTGTACCTTCTCCTGTAAATCCTAGAGTGCACACACCATATTTGCAAATAGGAATGTCCAAATTCTTGCATTCGGGATTCGTCAGCTCTCTCAAACTGGTTTTGCTGATGCATGTTGAGTACAGGTTTCTTTTAGGGAAAAGAGGTTTGGGGGGGGGGGGAATGAATTGTTTTTTTTCTTCCTGGGAAGGGGAACGAAATCTTTTCAGCCTGTATTAGATGTCGATCAACATTCCAAAGGTTTTGAAAGTCTTGGGATCAGCTCCCACAATTGCCATTGCATGGGCCGTCCTTTTCAGAGACAGTCTTCTGCGCAGTGGTTCCAAATCGTGACCGTGGTAAATGACTTTTCACAGCAACATTGAGCATCGTCGAAATATTACCATAGGTCAAAGCTCGATATTTCGGGACGCACTGAATGTGGCGCAAACATTTTATATAGAGTATGGTACACATTTTGTCTAGATTGGCACAAATTTTGTCTAGAGTGTGGTAAAAAATTTGTCTATAGTGGGGCACACATTTTGTCTAGAATTTAGCATACATTTTGTCTGGAGTGCAGCGCACATTTTTTTCTAGAATGTAACACACATTTTGTCTGGATTGTAGCACACATTTTGTCTGGAGTGTAGCACACATTTTGTCTAGAGTGTAGCACACATTTTGTCTGGAGTATAGCACACATTTTGTCTGGAGTATAGCACACATTTTGTCTGGAGTGTAGCACACATTTTGTCTGGAGTGTAGCACACATTTTGTCTGGAGTGTAGCACACAATTTGTCTGGAATGAAGCACATATTTTGTCTGGAGTGTAGCACATATTTTTTTCTGGAGTGTAGCACACATTTTGTCTAAGAGTATCAACACCTCCTTTCATCGCATTAATTAAAGTCAGATTTCTTTTTAAATCCTTTCTATTAACTTCACTTTTGTTCGTGGGTAGCTTCACTTTTTTTCGTGGGTAGTTGGCTGGCTGCCTGGCTGGCTGTCAAAATTTTCGGACGGCTAATTAACCCACTTCCAGTCAACCCATCGAGCTGAAACTTGGCACATAGACTCATTGCCAATGGCAATATATTCTTTCAAATTTTCACCACCATTTCCAAAAATATCAGTTTTCCCTGTTTTTTTCAAGGAAAAGATAAAATAAAATTCCCCATAACTGTGCTAAATGAGATTTTTTTAAAATACTTTCGCAAGTGTGTTTAGTGCGTAAAATTTTCTTTTGTTTATCTAAAATTGTTGGTGAAAAAAATTTGCGCTGCAAAGGCCAGGGGGTCATTAGAATATTAATATAGTTCAATGGGCGTTGACAAAAAGTGAGGTTGCAAGTCTTGAGGCGGAGAGCACTAATGGGGATTCTTATTAAGTGCGTTACTTTTATGCATGTTTTGTCAAATGTTCAATCCCAGCCCCCCCCCTTTTCATCCCCCATTGCTCTTTATTACATGTTATAAAGGATTTATACTAAAAAAGATCGATGGTGATGTCATTATGAAGCTTTGACGCCTTCTTTATTTTATTTATTCTTTTTTATATTTTTTGTGTGTAGATTTGTAGCATACTCCACGAAAGTCTTTCCATCTTTGGATCCAAACGAGTGAATTGTGCTCTTCATATAGTAGCAACAAATTCCGGTAGCAAGTGTCTTTTTTCTGACAGACCCATCATATTACATATAGTATTTCTTTTTTTTCAGGTAATCAATAAGATTCATTTCAGTATACCAATTATCACCCGATGCGTTGCGTCCAGATCCAAAAAGTGCCCAGCCATCCTTTTCACTTCGTCACTTGAATTGTTGCTGAAAATGAAAGGCCCTTCTGTTTGATTCCCAGCACAAATGTCCATATAATATGTGAAATACATTTTCGGTAAGCAAGAGCAAAACATTGTGCATCACGTTTGTTTAATTTCGATGTTACGTGGTGCCGGACAGAAGTTGTTTCAAGGGTATGTGTATTAACTATGCGGAAAATGTTTGTTTTTGAAGGTATGTGTATGTTTTGCGGAAAAGGCCAAATTTTTAAGGTATTCTATGTACTGCTGAAAAAGTTTCGTTTAGAGAATATGTGTATGTACTGCCAAAAAGGGCAGATTCCACGAAAACCTGGAAGCATTTCACCAATTATCGAATTCTCCCCAAGAACGTAACTCTCCTGGCAGCCATTCACAAATTTATGGAACCTGTCACGACCTGGAGCAAGCCGATCTAATTCTTCTTTCTCCCTTCCCTTGTGTTGCAATTGTGAAAACGAACACAGTGAATCAGCGTCTTGAAACGCTTGATACTCATCACAAGGCCGACTTTTTCAATGCCGTCTAGCCCCGAAAGAACCTCCAGACTTTGTCAATTTCCTCTGTACTCTCCTGCTAGATACAGCAATGCAATAAAATATCTTATTTCAATTACATCCGTGGGTTTGGTGTCCCTCTCTCCGGTAAGTTTGTCCCTGATGTTTTCTACGCGCTGCTTAGTGTACCTTCCTATCACGTCTAACATCTCTTCGGTGAATGGACGCTTCCAACAATCACCAGCAGTCTTAGCAGCCCCCCCAAGTTGCCTTTGACTCCAATTGAGTTGTTACAATCCCTTACGTACACTGCGAGGAGGTGAATTTCGATTTCACTTGTAATCTTATCTTTTCTCAAAGATCTGGAAACTGCATCATCGTCTTCATCGGTCTCACCTTCCTGATCTGTTTCAGAATCATCGTCCCGCTCTTCCACCTCATCCCCGGACAAAATGTCGTTTTCCTATGAAAAACTTCTTTCAAGGTGGATTTCTCGTTATCATTCATTACTAAACGCGCTATTTCCTCCACATCTGTCTGCTTGGCGCTATTTCCTCCACATCTGTCTGCTTGGCGCTATTTCCTCCACATCTGTCTGCTTGGCGCTATTTCCTCAACATCTGTCTTGTTGGCGCTATTTCCTCCACATCTGTCTGGTTGGCGCTATTTCCTCCACATCTGTCTGGTTGGCGCTATTTCCTCCACATCTGTCTGGTTGGCGCTATTTTCTCCACATCTGTCTGGTTGCTCAAAGTGTAGACTATACGGGATATATTTTCAATTAAATCTTGAAAAAATTCAAAGGAAAAAAAAATTACTTGTTTTTTTTTTTTTTTTTTTTTTTTTTGTGTGAGCAGACCGATTCATAAAGGTACCTTGAAAAAAAAATTAAAACTCGTACATTATTTAGTCTAAAAGCGAAGGTAATAACACATTTTTATGCAAATATATCTGCCACACGTATCTTAAAAAATGTGACTAGTTCGGAGTTCGCAATGACCTTCTCTGAACAAAACGTGAACAACTTCCTATAGAGAAAACCAAGGACATACTAAATGGGAAGGTTGCAAACAGCACGTCAAAACAGGCAGCTACTGAAGCGCCAGGGGACAACTCCACGCAACGAGGGCGAGGAGACAAAGTGGCCGCGCTGCGGCTCTCAGCTCAAATGCGCCCAAAAGGACGTTAAAAAGAAAAGACAAGTACTTCGGTTAAAGATTTAAGAAAAAAGAATTATACACTTATGCATGTAAACAATAATGAAACAATATACAAAAATAATGCAGTTATCACCAGATTGATTACAAGCTCATAACACATGGTTGAAATGTAATGGGATTTAAATACTGCTAAACAAAGGTGTTTTCCTAGCCCTCTTCCTGGCCAAACCGAGCATCACTTCATCAAAATCAATCGTTATAGCAGGATCAGACTCATTACCGAGACTTTCCAAACCTAACAGTGACCCTTGTGACATAGCCAATCTTACATATTGTTTGATGATATTTAGTTTACTGAATCAGTGCTCTAAAGAGATGACAGTGGCAGGAATTGTTAATAGCATACGCAGGCTGACACATAAATTTGGAAAAAGTCCTTCCAGCTGTTATCTTTTCAATCAGCTCAATATTTCCAATGGAAACAGTTGGCATTCTCCAAAATGACTTATCACCATTATATTATTTTCACCGGTGCCAAGGGGATATTGATCTGCCACTAATTTTGACTTTTCTCTACGTTCATCTAAAGAAATTGATAATTACTTCCAGAGGAAGCTGAACTACTCAGAATTTTTCACTGTAACATTCATAAAATTTACATTATCCAATAGTACTTAGAAGACGGACTTTGTGAAATATGCCTCTTCGGGGGATTCATCTTGTTTTGACGAATATCTTTCTTCAGTAGCACCTCCATCAGGAAACATCCTTTTCTTTGCGGCTTACTTAACGAGTTCTAGAAAGTTTCACTTCTATGCAAAAATAAGAATCAACATGCTTATCTTCGCTTGACATATTTTTGTTTCATAGATTTTTCATTTTTGAAGTCAAGCTTTTTCAAGTTGGATACTTTGAAATCCTGCGTTGCATTTCTGGACTGAACAAACTAGTTACATATATAATATGGAACTAATACTCTGGACCCTACAAGAGAGGGTATTACGCCACAGAGGATTTTATCCTGCTCCACTGCTCTCTGTTATTGTTTTGGAAGCTAGATTCAGCTCCAAAAAATGTTTCTAATGCTAATTTGAAGCCTGGCAGGTTGGCTACAAAGGGGTTTATACTTTTAACTAGGTCTTTATAATTTAATTTATAAGCGTTGTATGATCTAACATTTCAAAAGTAGGTATTTGCATATTAATTGACACATTTATATGTATCAATGGTGCTTTATTTGTGAGCGGTGTTTATTTCAAATGGATTGGATTACAGATGGTAGTATTCCTTGTGATTGTGTGATGTCTGGACTTGGACGTCATTTTAACACGCAACTAGTTGTTGATAGGTGGTACTGTCAAGGAGTCATGATGCTAACATAGAGAACTGAGGCTGACCCGGGGGGGGGGGGAGTTGATGCTGACATGGGGGGTTGATGCTGACATGGAGAGTTGATGCTAACATGGCGAAGTCTTTCGAAAATAAAGTCTATGGTGTTCTGGGAAATTGGAACCTAAAATGTTTAGTGTTCTGTTGAGGTTTTGAGAGGTGAGGTGGGGACGGGGGGGGGGGGAGTTGATGCTGACATGGAGAGTTGATGCTGACATGGAGAGTTGATGCTAACATGGCGAGTTGATGATAACATGGAGAGTTGATGCTAACATGACGAGTTGATGCTGACATGGAGAGTTGATGCTAACATGGCGAGTTGATGATAACATGGAGAGTTTACGATTACATGGAGAGTTGATGCTAACATGGAGAGTTGATGCTAACATGCAGAGTTGATACTAACATGGAGACGTGACGCCAGCATGGAGAGGTCATACTAACAAATAAAAAAAACAAAAATGGAAGGCAATAAAGGGATGGGACGCGTTAAAATAAATTTTAAAGAAGAAATTAAGTTGTCTAATCGCAAACAAGGAATCGCTTTATTCTTATCACATGGTTTGCTTCAATAACTCAGGACAAAAAAAAATCAATTCTTAGTGCGTTAGGTGGCTTCCCTTCTGTTATTTGAGGCCCTAAATCCGAATAATCGCATCGTATTTGCTTGATTTTTTTAAAAGATGGTTTAAATATGGCCGCTCTCTGAAAGATGACTTGTGCTACATCGGGAAGTTAATTCACGTCCTCTGACCTAAAGGATTTGTTAACCTACGTCCTCTGGACCAATGGTCTTGTTAACTTACGTCCTCTGGACTAATCGATTTGTTAACCTACGTCCTCTGGACCAATGGTCTTGTTAACTTACGTGCCCTAGGCTAATTGCTTTGTTTACTTACATCCTTTAATCGTCTTGTTTATTAGAAAACTGTTAAATAAAAATGTCTAACCCATGAAATGCACTAGGTACAAAATAAGCTGTGTTTCTTTCAATGAAGAACACGCCATACCCGCTATAGATAAGCCTTGCTGTTATGTCAGTCCATTACCCAGGTTACACACTTCAGTTTAGGGTAAACATATGAAATATGTGCTAGAGATAAAACGGTTGCGATAAACCTTTATCCACGTACTGGAGATGATAAACATCGTATTTCAATAACATCGGATCAACTAGGCTTCATGTGTTACTTAACAGCAAAACTAATAACATGAGTGGCTCCAGGACGTGAGAGAAATATTGACAGGCTGAGCAACATTTGATGACATATTGATGTTTGCAGGAAATCTATTGATATCATAATCGTTTCAAAATACATAAACAACTGATTATGAGAACACATGTTTCCAGCTATCTGAAGTTCTTGCACAGTTTAAAGACACACTTCTTGTGATTTTTTAAGTTAAATCAAGCATCAAACAAATGTAAACATTCTATCTGGGAACCCACGAGTTACGATGACGGGTCAACGCGAGATCTACTCCGACGAGTTGGGGGGTCCTCTGGACAACCAGCGGCTTCAAAGCTGATAAATCATTTTTCTACGTCACCCGGTGATCCGAAAACGCGTGACTACATGTATAAATGTATGGGCTGCTAAAATGGGGAGCAATAACTTAATTCCCTTAGATTTGGGGGTGTCAGAAGGTGAACTTCACTTTAGCGATATGTATCATCCGAATCAATTTGAACTGGTATGATTCCCATTAAGTAATAAAGGATTGAACATTGTAATTTTTTAACGGGATATTTATAATATATATATATATATATATATATATATATATATATATATATATATATATATATATATATATATATATATATATATTAAAAACGATCTGGGGTTTAAATTGTCTTTATCTATTATTTATTTCATCATTTATTATTTTTATTATGTTTTATACACATACAAAAATTAAGAAAACATCTGACTATATCTTCGAAGTCTATGGCCTCATTACATATGTTTATTTTTCTTTAACGGATTTTAAAAAAAAAATATAAGAGTTGTTATCCATTGTATGTAAATATATCAAAAACTTTTTTGTGATACCAAACATGACGTGGTCCACCTTTTGTTACCATTGAGACCAACCGTAAAAATACAAAACAACTGAGAATGAGAGAACGTTAAATCATTTCTATAATGTGTAGATTACAATTTGGTCATGTTTATATTGTCTATAATTTACATTTTAAAAAGAAACAAACAAACATCGAATTACCAACTGTGTAAGCGGATATTACGAGACCATGGTCTTAAAGTGATGAAAATGACGCTGACCACAGTGAGAAAAACTCACATAGAACATGTATCCATGAGTCAGGCTTAATTCCCCAACATATTTAAAAATCTGATCAGTGTCTGACCCAGTTTCTTATAATCTGAAGTTTTCTGAGCGCCCCACTTCGGTCTACTGTTACAAGATGACCATCTTCAATATCAGCATCACGACATAGGAATCCACAAGGGGCATGGGGGAAATAAGTGGAGTAATTGGAATATAATTGTGTCTTGATTGTTTCCCATATCAACTGCACATGATCGTTTTTCGCATGTGTGCGTGTCTGTATGTGTGTCTGTCTTTGTCTCTCTCTCTCTCTCTCTATCTCTCTCTCTCTCTCTCTCTCCCTCACTCTCTCTCTCTCTCTCTCTCTATCTCTCTCTCTCTCTCTCTCTCCCTCACTCTCTCTCTCTCTCTCTATCTCTCTGCTTGTGTTTGTTTGTGTGTGAGTGCATGTAAAAACAGCTAGCATAATTTTTATCCTTCCATTTGCCCCCTTTCTCCTTATCCCTGCCCTTTGCCCCCTTCCCCCGCCTCTCTCCCCGTGCCCATTGCAATGGTAACTCTTCTCCAGACTCTCTAGTACTCACTTTATTTTTCTAAGTTTTGAGTTCATTTGATCTTTCATCCTTTCTCGAAAGAAACTCTCCTGTCATTTCTTTTGACCTCACTTGTCTTTAATTGATACTCAGCTTAAGTAATGAATAACGACCCACTTATCTTCAAGTCATTTCGAAGGCAAACGTTTGATTTATTTTTTTTTAAAATTACACATTAATTTTGACTGCCCATTATTCTACAAAATAATTTATTTCACATTTCATGAGATAAACGATGAAGCATACTAGTATCAATTACGTCACAAGATGAAATTAGCATGGGCTCTGAACAGCTCGCGGCTTAAAAGCTGATTAGTCAATCCGCTAGCTGGTTAAGAATAAGTCTATCCTTGATGTGTATGTGAGCCCAATGAAGTGATATTTTAAACATACACATGAAAACATGTAAATACAGTTGTATTGTTGTATCATAAGAGCACCACCCCCCCACCCTCCAACTTTTCTACCCACAGGGGTCAGATATAACTGTATAACTGTTATAGCGCGCCCAGATAAATAATCATGAAGTTAGCGCTTAACATAATGTTGTTTGTTAGTCTCAATGCGCGGGACACTTATCCAGTGGCGTGTCAAGTCCCAGGTACCTCACACGCGAAGAGTTGTATAAACAACGGTTGGAACGGTAAACTTGAAGCTCCAGGTAAAAATATAAGTAAAGGCGGGAAAGCTCCGAGTTTTAAAAAAAAAATAAAGAAGACAAAGAGCAGGCATTTATCTGGTCAAATTGAGATAGGAAGTTTTTTTCAGTCATCAGAAAATCGTTCCCTCTTCACGTACCCAATGAACCCAAGGTTTTACCACAATGGGTGTCATGGAAGTTTTCCATAGGTACGATGGTCCACGAGTCTCCATGTCCAAATTGTCTGTCGTTGTATCCTGCTGCAGCTTTAACAACGGATTTTTTTGTTGGAGTTTTGTTTTTTTCTTCTCTATGACAGGTCTGCACAACATACGGCCCGCCAGCACCCTCTTTGCGGCCCGCGAAGTTTCGAACTATTCTTTATTATTAGTATTTTCTTTCAGCCCGCACAAACTTTTCATTAAAGGATTACGGCCCGCCTTACATCTTGAGCTGAGCAGGCCTGCTCCTGGATGCTCAAACATATGAGGTTGATTAGTCTACGTTATGATGCAGAGGCGTAGCGAAGGGGGTGCCGGGGGTAAAGATCCCCGGGTGCCAGCTAGTGAGGGGCGCCAAAATGTGCTTTGATATTATTTTATTGATGAACATAATGGGTTTGAGAGATGAAAAAAGAAAAGGGGGCGCTTTACAGTGAATCTTGTCCCCGGGTGCCAATACACTCTAGCTACGCCTCTGCTATGATGATCAAACATATGACCAGCCCCATTTACAATAAAACCAACATTTATTTGCTGTGTACTGAACGCACCAAACTCCATTACACATTAATTTCTTACCGCTATTTGTAACAGGTGCAAGCGACAAATAATCTAAATGTCACGAATTAATGACATAACTAAAGATCATAATATATAGACGTGGTGGGGAAACTTCGCTTGATTTATTTAGAAAGCCAGCTGGAGTCGATGGCTGTTGAGCAGCTCGTCCGTAAGAGCCATTGTTGGTCTTGTAGTTGTTTCCTAACGTTTTTGTTTTGTCAGTGTTCCGAGCTCTCTGGCACGCGTGCTCCGCTTTAAGGAACCACCCCCCAGCCCCAGGCACACCAAATGAAATGGACATTAAAGTTGATCCGTCGTGATCAAAGGCCATTTCATGTTGACTTCTACAATGAGAGATCCGTGATAGAAATGTACCAGAACGTCAAATACGCTTAAGCTATGACAAAGCATGTACATATAAAACTAAAATGACCATTTTAAATTCTAATCGTTCTTATAAATTCACCTTAAGCTCTGATAAAACTCTTAGAAGCTGGAAAAATTGCGGCGTTGATCTTAGGTTAAAGAGCACTCAGAATTTTTTTGTCAGGGATATTGGGGAAAGGGGGGGAGGGGGGGAAGTTGAATTTGTCCGTCACGACGGTAGTGAATCCTTTTTATTACGACCGTGTTTGTTAGACTTAGTAGATGATATGTTGTAATTAAAGACTAAAGAACTCACATTACCTAAATTATTTCTGAGAATTAGTAATAACTATTTAGTTATTAAGTTCACTTTTATTTATGTAGACACGATGTAAGTTAGTAGTAATTAAGTGATTTCTTGGAAAGGTCATATTACCATTCATTTGACCTATGCTGTGACCTATCCTGCGACCTATGTTGTGACCTCTACTGGGACTACTGCCATCACATTCTGGTAGATGTATGTCCTTTTACATGCTAGGGTGCAATTCTAATATTTCCAAAATGACAAGCGCTGTTAAATGAATAGGCTCAGTAAAGGGGTATCGGTACAAATCGATTTTTCTTTTTGTTTTGCTCCAAAGAAGTATTTGGCCTTGTTTATATCTAAGCTTATCTTCTGTTCGACCCACTTGGCTGGGGATTGATCCATCTATAAAGTTTGACGGCAAAGGAAATTATTTTATGTCATAAATACATTTTTATGATTAGTTGGAGCGAGTGAGTACTCTGAAGTAAAGAAGTATGCTATAATAGTGCCACACACGGGCGTGTCAACCATTTCAAGGTAAAAGTCTGACGTTGTCCGATAACAAAGAGTACAGATGACATCTCTCGCGCTCAAAGACGTACTGGTCAACAAGTAAAACAAACATTGCATTGTAACAGAAATTATTCATGTACTTAATATTTCAATTTGTCTATGTAAAAACAGATATTTTTTCTTCCAGTATCATATCTTCCTGGCAAGGCTAAAGTTTAATGTAAAATAATGCAATTAAACTATATTTTAGTTCATGAAACTTTCTCATTGATCTCAAGGAAGGGAATCAACTCCAGGCGTAGACAAATGCTATTTCACTGCAGTTATGTTCCTTAAAGACAAAAGGAATTCACTTCGTAATCTATAGTACAGAAATAGATTTGTAATTCAGAAACGTTCTGAAGAGAAATGTTTTGGATTGATAGCATTCCTCTATTTTCCTGACCTTGCATCCTTCCCCCCCCCCAACTCAAACCCAACCAAAAAAACAAAACAAAAAAACTTCCCATTCGGTAGAAGTGAGCAAAGTAGTTTCTCGTTGCTTTGACAAATGGTTTATGACAGCCCCAGATGGAACAAAGAGTTTGTTTTTTTTTTTCAAGCTGGGAATGATGAGAGGCGCTACTGCCTGAACGCATACACATCGTGTCTTGAGAGGTATGTGGGACACATCCGATACACATACACATGGTGTCTTGAGAGGTATGTGGGACACATCCGATACACATACACATCGTGTCTTGAGAGGTGTGTGGGACACATCCGATACACATACACATCGTGTCTTGAGAGGTATGTGGGACACATCCGATACACATACACATTGTGTCTTGAGAGGTGTGTGGGACACATCTGATACACATACACATCGTGTCTTGAGAGGTATGTGGGACACACCCGATACAATGGGAAACTGTTGGTCAATAAGTCTAAACTTTTCTTGCAATTCTATGCACATGGGTGGGAAGTGCAACCATATAGATGTACAAGGTCGAGGATGATGGAGGATAAATATCGTATGAGGCTGGATGGAATCGGTTTATACCTTATATGCTATCATAGTTGAGGCAAAACTGATCCGACTTGTATACATGGGAAGGTGATCTTCTATTGCAGGGCCCGGGGACCTTCGGCTGTTTGAGTTTTTGTCATCTGACTCCTGGATACTAAAGGTTTTGGCGAAATGGCAATATTTTAAAATGTATTAATTAAATTTAAGTTTAGTTGGATATTATGACTGCTTCCGTGACGCCTCTACCAAAATTAATATTATACATTTGAATCAGAATAATAATATATATATTTTTTGGTGAAGGGGACACAACTTTAACAAATTATTGCTTCCTTGTTCATTTTTTGTAACCACGTCAAAAATTTAACATTTGGCTGTTTGCCGTGAAATGGTTCCCAACCCCTCTTCTATTGTTAAACCGCGTCTGTCTGTTTATGAATACGAGACCATATGGATAGGCGAATTCCTACCAAACGTCCGGGTTTTGACCGGGGTCGTCTCCCCCCCCCTTCCCCACGAGCAGCGCTGTCCCGGCATCACGGCCTGATTCTTTAAGAATTCATCATTTTTCCATGAGAGGTAATTAAACTTAAAGCGATTGCGTAGCTAGGGTAACTAACGCCCGGGGCGGGCATAGATTTTTGAAGCTCTACTATCACGAACAAATATGATTTAGTTTGCACAAAAAAATGCCGTTCCACAATATAACGAAACACGAGCACTCCTTTTTTTCACACCACTGCACTCAACGAATAATACGTATGGAATACTGAGAACAATTCCTTATTCCTTGTCTCTGTCATACTGTGTGCCGTGTTAATAAGTTCAGTTGCAACGCGACTTATTTCATAATGTCGGTGTTTTCTAGTTTCAAAGACTTAGTGCCTCCGGCTGAAAGTTTCAACATGCAGTCTTTATTTCTTTCCGTAAGAATAATACCAACACAACACAGCATTTGTGTTTTCTTTCATTACAGTTGGGAATTTAACATTAAGAAGTAATGAAGAGTTGTGGAACTAACAACCATAAATCGTCAAGACAAATGGAGGAAAGCAATTTTAAATGCAATTTATAAATAAAGAGATATACTCATGTCAACCCAACTTCTTGATATACATGAAACATCCCTATCAAACATGATGAGGAACGCTAGTATTATTACTGTATTACTTTAAAAATGATGGCTGCTTTTCATAAATAATTTATATTTCACATAATCACTGCTTCTTTTTCCCCGACAAATTAAGTATATAAAAATAAATATCTGATGCAATGAATGAATTGCGTTTTACCGCTACCCCCCCCCCACCCACCTCGAAAACAAATATTCCGCTACGCTAGTTTATCTCCCCTTAAGCCAGGTGAGATGCATCTCTACCGCCAAGTTTTCTATTATTTCAGGTGTCCCCTTGAGAGCTCGGGTAAATAAAGCGGTGACCCTCAGTGAGATGGGCGAGAGCTTCCTGTCAACAGTTCTATCGGGAAAACGCGAAGGAGCGCTTGTCTCTAACGTTTCAAGACAGGATCTGAACGACTTTAACATACACAACAACGGCAGCAGCACGGGTTAAGGTCAAAGAAATGTGTGTGGCTTTCATTGTAAGAAGCTCTGGAAGATCGCTATAAATTAATGTATACGGCGCTGGCCTTAAACAAGCTCTTGTTAAGTTATACTTCTGATCCATGCATTGGCGTACGGAGGGCAGGGCGTGGACTTTTTTTCTTTATATACTGATGGGTCCAACGGAAGAGTTTTTTTGTGGGGTTGGGTTGCGGTAGCAACCATGCATACGTCATTTTGGCCCAGTCACCTACTGTTTTATTTTTCAGCTAAAACATTTCAGGCAACATTAATTAATTTCAACGCTATTATTTTATATTATTTTTAAATTTGTAATTGAAATGTCCGTTCATATAGATTCAATGAAGCACTTTGAACGCAAATACTCTTATCAGTTTCTCCGTGACTAATCTATTGGGTGATATTGACCTTAGCAACGATACTGATGGTGTTACATGTTACCCGAAATTTTGCCTAGCTCATGTACTCATATATGCAATGCTACCAGACTTCTGGCCTAGCTCATGTACTCTTATATGCAATGCTACCAGACTTCTGGCCTAGCTCATGTACTCATATATGCAATGCTAACAGACTTCTGGCCTAGCTCATGTACACATATATGCAATGCTATCCGACTTCCGGCCTAGCTCATGTACTCATATATGCAATGCTATCCGACTTCTGGCCTAGCTCATGTACTCATATATGCAATGCTACCAGACTTCTGGCCTAGCTCATGTACTCATATATGCAATGCTACCAGACTTCTGGCCTAGCTCATGTACTCTTATATGCAATGCTACCAGACTTCTGGCCTAGCTCATGTACTCATATATGCAACGCTACCAGACTTCTGGCCTAGGTCATGTACTCTTATATGCAATGCTACCAGACTTCTGGCCTAGCTCATGTACTCATTTATGCAATGCTATCCGACTTCTGGCCTAGCTCATGTACTCATATATGCAATGCTACCAGACTTCTGGCCTAGCTCATGTACTCATATATGCAATGCTACCAGACTTCTGGCCTAGCTCATGTACTCATAGATGCAACCAGCTAACCATAAAATTTTGTCAAAAATGTACACTCATAGCTTTAACGCCACATTTGACTTGTCATTGAGATAAGGCGTATTGCTTTAAAATATGTTATCTTATGCTGTGTAAAGGCCGAGAACCTCACTGACAGCATGTGACTCTTATATATACCAGCTGTTTGTGCAGTTTTCTCTCGGACATTACATAGCGTAAGATGAATTTCTTCTAATTTGTATTCTTCGTTTATCATTTTTTTTATTATCTTCGCCGAGGAGGCTCTTTGCCGATACGTTTGTTGCTTTGGTTTGCCTCGTTTCGGGTTTGCCCTTCCCCGTGTTTCTTATTTGCTAATGTTTGACCTGATCAAAGTTAAACCTTTACAAGAGTTTTCAAACTCAAACGAACCTAATTTAATTTAAAAACTCTATTTAAAAAAAAAATAATAAACCATAACGCATGCAAGTTTGAGACTCCCTGGTATACTTGAGCCATTAATCAAACAATCATAAATCACGGTGAAAGTTCGTAAACCCCACCAACCAATGGCCATGTGCACTATTGTGTAAGAGTGTGTGTCTACGTCAGCTTCTTTAGCATCTACTGTTTTTTTGTTTACACGAAATTTTTGTATACATATATATTGCATTATTTTATGAAAGAGTTAAAATAGCGGCATATTTCAAACCCAGCCTCTTCTCAAACAGTCGTAAAAGTCGTTGTATTCCTTTGGTTTACATCAAACGTGCCGTGGAGAAATACGTCAAGATGTTAAAAGTTCACGTGAACGTTTGCTGTTTCGTTTAAAAAAAGTTATATACGTCAGGACATCAAGCATTGCAGCAGCAAACTACAGTTCTTTAGCAGAGGGAATCCAGCTTTATTTTGAAACAACTGGTCGCGTAAAGATGCATAGTGTAATTGTTTTAGGATACTATTTGAGAAACGTATTAAGGACATGGAGGTACAAATATTGCATCCAAGTGAAGAAACGCTTTTAGAAATATGTAATTATCATTTTTTTTTCAATGTCCTGTTAATGATTATATTTAAAAATGTATTTTTATATATCTTTCTCCGATTCCCCCACCGCGCCAGGGGCCCTAATTTTTCTCTGACCAATTTTTTTTTTCTGAAGGTATTTTGAAGCCTTGACCTCATTTCTCCGATGACCTACACAAGCTCTGGGTGATCATCCAACAATGATCACGTGATCGATGTCAAGCAACAAATGATGACTTCTGACTCTTTGCCTTCTGACATCATCAACTGCCCTTTAGGCGGCTCGTGCTTCCACAAAGGGACCAGCGCGGGCTGGAACCACAGCTCCGGACATCCCAATGCCGACAATTCCTCAGCAGCAAATGAAACCGAGGAGCACGGTGACCCGATGGACCTCTTGTCCGCGGATGCACGGACAGGCCTGATAGTGTTGTACACGCTGACAATCGTTTTCTCAATCGTCGGCAACATCCTCGTCGTCGTCGTGTTCACTAAAGGACGGCGCTGCAGGACAGACATCCGGCCTTTCCTCATCAATCTCGCAATAGCCGACCTCATCATGGCTCTGATCTGTATGCCCTTCACCTTCACCTTTGTCATGATCCGCACGTGGGTTTTCTCCAAGCCGATGTGTCCCATCGTCCTCTTCATGCAGCACCTTTCCGTCTCAGCCAGTGTCTTCACGAACATGGCCATCGGGATCGATCGATTCTTAGTGGTCACCTTCCCCCTCAGAGCCCGCATGACTACCCAGCGAGCAAAGTACACGATTGGGATCATATGGGTATGCGCCATCGGGCTGTCGTCGGTCCAGCTTGTGGTGGGCCGGGCCACTGACCACGGGCACATTGTTGACTGTGATGAGCAGTGGCCTTCACCCGGATCTAGGCGGACCTTCACGATGTTCGTGTTGTTTATTACTTATATCACTCCACTGGTCATCCTGGCGGTGACGTATTCGATAGTTTCCATTCTTCTGTGGAAGCGGACAGCTCCAGGCAATGCCCACGAGGGCAGAGATTTACAGCAGCTTAGAGCCAAGAGAAAGG
>CAXITT010000899.1:42257-54545 GCA_964033795.1 Lymnaea stagnalis | reverse complement strand
ATGAATGTGAATTTGAAACGTGTATGGTATGAATGTGAATTTGAAACGTGTATGGTATGAATGTGAATTTGAAACGTGTATGGTATGAATGTGAATTTGAAACGTGTATGGTATGAATGTGAATTTGAAACGTGTATAGTATGAATGTGAATTTGAAACGTGTATGGTATGAATGTGAATTTGAAACGTGTATGGTATGAATGTGAATTTGAAACGTGTATGGTGTGAATGTTAATTTGAAACGTGTATATAAGAACATTTATTGATTTATTACACGGTTTAAAAATATGCTTTAAAAAATTGCTAGATTGAGAAAAAAATGGAAATACAGAAAGTTAGATGTTTTCATACAGAATGTAAAAAGAGATGGGTTTTGAGTAGCTGGAGAGAATAAGACGGACAGGGGAAGAGAACGAGAGATATACCGAGAGAGGGAGAGAGTGGGAGCGAGAGATATCGAGAGAGTGGGAGAAAGAGAGAGAGAGAGAGATTTTTTTAAAATCCTTTCGAATAGACAATCATTTTTGACAATATTTTTTTTAGAAAATGATTTGCTCAAATGGAAATTCGCAAAGAAATCTGATGAATGGATACACTTTTTAAAACATGGCTTATTAATCTACTGTCAATCAACTCTGAATTATGTCGACTTGTCCTTCATCTGACCTGTGCATCAAGTGCATATTCCTGCACCGTTACTGCCCGGCAATACATTTTATTGTATATGGTGAAATATTTCATAGTGGATAGTGCTAGAGCAAGGCGCTAAAGAGCATGTCCAGGGCGAAAGAACTTCCTTGGGCGGTACTGATGACTGAGCTCAATAAGTGGGAGGTAACTTGTAGCTCTATGGCTTAGTTTTAGCTAATGCGCACCAAGAGAACATCTTTGCATGAAGGAAAATTAGTGGAGGGGGTGAGGGGGGGGGGTTCCCTGCGTTCTCATAATATGTTATTCAATAAAACCTATGATGTTTCCAACTATATCCAGTTTTCGAATATATCCAGCAACAATGTCACCGGTATTCCCGTATTGTCACTTTACATTCTCCCTGATATTTCATAGTATCCTGCATTCCAAATATCCCATATACCTCGGTAGCTGTTGCATTAAAGTCAATCCTTAGCTATTTATTTTTTTGTAACAGTTTTCTGTGCTCTACTTTTTGTTGAAGCCAACTAGTCCTCCTCACTTTGGGGAGTATTTTTATTAATTTGATTGAAACGCTCGCAGAGAAGAACTTGATAACACTATCTGGCGGTCGTGTGCTCCGGGGAGCTGGCCAGTTGCGTTTCCTGTCAGTGAGGACCACAACGAGCCATTCGAAACATATCTTTGTCTCTCGGGTGCTGTAGATAGTGAAAGTAAGGCTGGCAATAAAAGCCATCGTCGGCAAACCCCTTTTGTGCATTTTAACTCAATGACAATGCTAATGTCCGTTAAATAATTTGATGACGGATTTTACCCCTACCAAAATGTAGGACTTGTGTGATATGGCTGAGATTATCTTGGAGACCGTGTTATTATTAAATATAAAGAAATACTGCCGATTCCCCCAACGCCCTTTTTTTCATCCCTTTACCTATCATTATTCAGTAAACTTTCATCAAAACACATCCTTTAAAAAAAAAAGCACTTCTAGTCTGTTGTCTAAAAAACGAGTCTATGTCTGAATTACATACTTTTGATACTAACGTTTCTGAATAGCTTTTACTAATTAGCTAAAACCAAAAATATATAATAATATGTTTTATTTTTTTTACACCCCACAAACGGGTTTTACCTTGCAGACGTAGTCAACAAAAGCTAAGGTCAGACAATCTGATGAGATTTGACTAATTCTTTTTAAGACATGAGAGAATTCACATAGATGATCTTTTTAAAAAAAAAAAAAATTTAAATCTTGTTTAACGAAAAAACGTCAGTTCAATGCTTTCTTCTGTATTTCTGCAGTGTTAATGTTTGAATGAGACTTTTACGTTGTTAAATTAAAAACGAGTTCGGAATGCCGTCTTATTCATCTTTTTTTTTACGTCTTAAAATTCAAAGTAATTCTTACAGATTAACTGTTTATCACCTTTTGGGAATAACAAAGTAGATCTTACAGATTATGTGTTTATCACCCTCTAGGAATAGCAAAGGATATCTTACATATTAGTAGTTTATCACCTTCTAGGAATACCAGAGCAGATCGAATAGATTAAGTGGATTAAGTGTTCATCACCTTCTAGGAATTCCAAAGCAGATCGAATAGATTAAGTGTTTATCACCTTCTATGATCACCAAAGCAGATCTAGCAGATTAAGTGTTTATCACCTTCTATGATCACCAAAGCAGATCTAGTAGATTAAGTGTTTATCACCTTCTATGATCACCAAAACAGATCTAGTAGATTAAGTGTTTATCACCTTCTATGATCACCAAAACAGATCTAGTAGATTAAGTGTTATCACCTTCTAGGACCACCAAAGCAGATCTAATAGTTTAAGTGTTTATCACCTTCTAGGAACACCACTATCAGATTAAAAGAAATAGTGTGGTCTTAATTGTTTTAAGGTTAAGGTTATTATGAAGTCTCCTGCTATGTTTTTACCGCAATAAATTGTCCAGGGAACAATTCACTTTATCTTGTAGGCCAAAGTCTTTTTTAACATCCAATACCGGATGCAATATAATCATATTTTATTATTTATTTCTTCAAACTTGTGTTTTGAGAAGAAAGTAAACAATCTGCGATGTCCGCCTAAGCCAGATTAGCAAGTCGACACCTAGATACAATTTATACGAATGCAACAAGATTAGAAGCCATCTTTTTGTCAAGAATTAAAGAAAAACCATAAGTAATTTAAAAAAAATGCAAGGATCAACAACTCATATGATTTAATCAACAATAAAACTTCTTCAGTGACGTCAAGTGTTAAATGTGCCAGGATTCGGAACTCTCGCAAATATTTTTTGTGAATGTCATGGCTTCCCTTGAATGCATTGAAACAAATTTTAGCACTGTACAGTAGTTGAGACTCTACAGTGCTAATTTAGCTGATTATTTGTTTTTAAAAAAGTATATAAAAAATTGCGGCCTTAATTTTTGTCTTTTAAAGAAGTTTATTTGATGGATGTCTCCGCCTAAGGAAAATAACGAGATTATGATAAGAGAGGATGGAAAAGACGTCTAGATACTCAATATTAATATCAAAGCGCCTGTGATTTAATGGAACACATAACAATTTTGTGTAAATATAACAGTATAGGTTAAGCCTTAATAAGGATTACATGGAATACAAACGCAAACACGTCGGCAAAGGACTTCATGAGTACAACAAACAAACATAAACACCAAAATATTAATTAAATGTACAGTATATATATAGATATAGCTGGCATTCTTCCGTCAAAAGAGGACGAAATCGCAGGACGAAATTTACAAGGCTTGGGATTTTTCTTCTAGGATATACTGGAGCCCAACAGCATATCGCCTCTCTCCACGCCGTTGTCGGAATGTTACATTGTTCTGCCTACGGGACTCCATCTCCGGGATCGAATTCAGAGTTGCCTTCTCTTAGATAAGTTGCCATCTTAAGGTTAACGAGTGCCAGCCACCCGGGGTACTTGTGATGTTTTTGCTAGGCATTGCTTTTTGGTGGAATTGAATTCCAGACTAGCCACCTTGAGATTTTCGCAGTTTAGACTATTCGCCCCCCCCCCCCCAAGCACCCATAAATCATCCGTTCGGTCCAAGAGTTACGAAATAAAAGAGTTAATTTCTCATTTCTATGATATGGAACGAAATCTATTGTGATTAACATACTTCTATTTTTCCGGGGTACTTGTGATGTTTTTGCTAGGCATTGCTTTTTGGTGGAATTGAATTCCAGACCAGCCCCCTTGAGATTTTCGCAGTTTCGACTATTCGCCCCCCCCCCCCAAGCACCCATAAATCATCCGTTCGGTCCAAGAGTTACGAAATAAAAGAGTTAATTTCTCATTTCTATGATATGGAACGAAATCTATTGTGATTAACATACTTCTATTTTAATAGCTAAATTATAATGCTGGTCAATTAATAATAGGGGTGTTTGGGATATTTTATATTGAATCTTGTCTATTGTTGAAGAGCATTAGTTGCCACTTATATTGCTATATTTTCATTTATGCAAGTAGCACCACACCATAAGTGGATTTCTATCCAATAATCTTCATAATTTTAAGTTACATCATACCACGGTGGATTTTATCCAATAATCTTCATAATTTTAATTAGCACCATACCATGAATGGAATCTGATCCCATAATGATCATAATTTTAATTAGCACTATACCGTCGGTGGAGTTTATCACATAATTTTCATCCTGTTATCAGCAGACTTGATTTAGCAAGTCATCAGCTCTTGTGTTGACCAGGGTTACTAGTTGCTTCGAGCATCGTGTATGTAAATCATGTAATGGGATATTGATTTCAACAGTTGAATAACATGTCAGCTGATAAGGGTTCAACATTCGATATTTGATAACTTTTCACTCAGCAACTGTCAAATACTAGTGTTTGTGTTATTTTTGTTTGTTTGCTTTTTTTTTTTTTTGTTTGTTTGTTTGTTTTTTTTTTTTTTTTTTTTTTTTTTTTTAAAAGGTATTTGAACCATTAAAATTTGCTTTATTTTTAATTTTTAAATTCTTTATTTGGTTTTTTTTTTTTTATTTTTTTTTTTGTTTTTTTTTTTTTTTTTTTTTTTTTTTTTTTTTTTTTTTTTTTTTTTTTTTTTTTTTTTTTGTTTGTTTGTTTTTTTTTTTTTTTTGTTGCATTTTTATAAAAGGTATTTGAACCATTAAAAGTTGCTATAATTTTAATTTTTAAATGCTTAAGTAGGTTTTTTGAACTTACGGGTTTCGAATTTCTCATTTACTAAAACCAATCTTAAAGGCGTATTTAAATACACATTAGTAATTAATCCTCTTCAATTGCAATAAATCCACTTGCATATAAACGG
This sequence comes from Lymnaea stagnalis, assembly GCA_964033795.1. Classification (NCBI taxonomy): domain Eukaryota; kingdom Metazoa; phylum Mollusca; class Gastropoda; family Lymnaeidae; genus Lymnaea; species Lymnaea stagnalis. The sequence goes on along the minus strand of CAXITT010000899.1, from coordinate 49,559 downwards.
TCAAGACAACATAATCTCTCATGTTTTTCTCGGTAATGTTTTCACGCTGCTGACGTCAGGCAATTCAACATACATCACTTAGTAGGTAACAATGTCGGTCACTAACGCGTCTAAGGTTTAATAGCGTGCAAAATAAAATTTCCGATTACTGTGCTAAATGAGGTGCATGGGATGCGTAATGTTTTCTTTTATTTTACGGCAATAATAAGAGGGTGGTAAATTAGAGTATTAATATCTTTCAGGGGCGTGAAAAATGTAAACTCTCTTTGCAAGCCTTAAAATGTCAATTTAGCTGAATCGGGATATCTTCAAATATATTTAAATTTGAAATATATGGGTTTTTTTTATATTACCAGCATCTTGTGTACAAAATTATTTTTTTTTATATGATATGAATTGTAGGAAATCTTGATTGAGCTGGGAGGGGGGGGGGGAAGAAAACATATAAGTTATCAATTTTAGTCCTTGGCTCCATATGATATATGCAAACACTTTTAAGGAGCAATTTCTCCAGTGAACGAATGCTGGCCTCAAGACTTTTGAAAAAACATGAGCTCAACCGAGAACAAACATTACATTACATCAAATAAATCAGAAATATATTCTTGTACCAAACAATAATTGTAATACTGTTCCATGACAACAGACACTTTATAAAGCACACAGGGAGAGAGAGAGAGAGAGAGAGAGAGAGTGTGAGAGAGAGAGAGAGAGAGAGAGAGCGCACAGAAGTGAGGGAAACTGACCATTGCATGATGAAACAAAATCATTTAGGATTGAAAGCGATGCATTTATGGTCACTACCCTTTCCCAGGACCACAACAATACGTTCTGTCTTGGCCTTCCTCTTCGCTCTAACCACCTTCCTATTCGGGTCTGCTGGAACGGGGTCTCTCGGATCTCCGACATCTTTTCAAAATCTAGATTAATTCCCGCATCCATCAATGGATGTACCCACAGGAATTTACTGCCGGGCTAAGCGGTCGTTAGAAATCCATGAGGAATTATGGGCGGAGACTGAGAAAGGTGAAGGCTGTGGGGTGGGGGGTGACGGGGAAACAATCCATACAGCTGCGGTGCAACACTGATAAGAAGTCAGACCTGGGTTATTTTTTTTTTATTAAGCTGTATAAGGATTGCAACACATTTCAGTAGGATCGAAAATTATTTGCTGTAAATGTATAATTCTACCTTGTTACAGTTATAACAAAAATTAAAAATAATTGTTAAAAATTTACAAATTTGAAAAGGATAAATTTGTAACGAACACCAATTTGAATTTTGCAATGTTTACCGATAAGAATTAGAAAGTGTGATCGAAATTGTGATCGAACTTCACTTGTGACGACTACTTATGTTCACTTGTAAGCCGAGCCCCATACCCACCCCTGCTATATCAGGCATATTAGGAGCTATCGATGACCACTAAACTAAATTCTATTATCGATTACGTTGTACGTCGGTGCTTACACATCTCGTCATTTAGCACCAATAGTGAGATAAATGTGAATATTCTCTTGCTAACAATCTCACAGAAACATCTCGTCATTTAGCACCAATAGTGAGATAAATGTGAATATTCTCTTGCTAATAATCTTATATAAACACATCGTTTTCTGATTCACATAACGTATGAATGTTTATGTGAGCACCTGTTGTGGTGCCAAGCAACGCTGAATTACCTTCTTGGCTAACAGGTGAACTTTGATATATTTAATAGGCATAGTGCGCTACTTTCCACTGGCTTCTGTAATGTCTAATCATTTAAAAATCTAATATTTTTGTATGTAACCGAATCGAAAGAAAAATTAAGAAAATATTCCACGTCTTTAAAATGTATAATTTGGAAATAGTAAATAATATTTTCCTTAATATTTTGTTAACGTATGTACAGATGTTTAGGTTTCTAACATCAGTATGGCTTGAGAAATCTTCTAAAATCTAATTGATAAAGGTCTACCCAAGTCCTGCTCACGCCTCCTCTGCACTCAAAAAAAAAAAATTAATATTTTCTAGAACATGTAGAAAAATGTCCTTAAATTAAAACAAAATTTATATATTAAATATCTGTACCATTATATGCTCTTGATATACTGGTATCTTCTTTAAAGAAATGTGCCCAAACATTTGCATCGCTCCTGAACTATATTTTTTTGGAAAAGTTAAACACAGAATTCGTATACTCCAAGAAAAACCTTAACACATGTGCATAATAACTACCTCGCTACGCCACCGCCCCTGAGATATTATTAATATTCTAATGTCCCTACCCCATTTGACACCGCAGATTTATTATACCAATTATTTCAGTCACACCACCGTTGTGTTGTTTTGAACTTTTCATCTGTTTCCCGATGATGCTCGTGCATTTAATAACTCCCACCAAAGGACTGAAAACCAGTGTGCGGAGAAGAACGATACTTTCGCAATCTTATTACTGATGAAAGTTCTGCGCAAAACCTCTCACCAACTCACGATCAATGACTTTCATAAACAAATAATCCAGTCTCCAAGTTCATAACAGATAGCAAATTTAGTGATACCAACAAAGTTAAATTTAATTGTACTAATACATTTATAGTGATACAAAATAATCAAATGGATAGAAATTTTAAAAATCTATATCACATTACAGCACAGCAAGTGAACAAGTGCAATCCTCGAAACATACAAATATTAGATTATACTCGTCCACAAAGTGTACAGCCTTGGAATTATGTTACGTCCAGCAAATGTCTAGGGGACAAAATTGGCAAAAATTGCTCTCCGCTAGGAAAGCTGCCGACCAATACATATAGTGAGTATGTTAGAACACTCCAAAAACGAAATTCTGGAAATTGCGTCCCGTGATTGCATTTTTTAGAAATAAATAGAACGTCAACAGCCTTTCCCAGTCAAGGGAGACGTAGGGATGGTACAAACTTACACATTTGATCGGTGATGTCAAATTGAAAACGAGGAATTAGGAGAGGGTTGAATGGCCCAGTGCTACGTTGAAGTAACAAAAATGGGGTAACATACGCATCAAACATAGTTGTGATATTTTTAAGCCTATTAGCGCAGATATCGGGAATTCTATTCAATGAAATCAGTGCCATCTGGTGGCGATAGTGACATGTTTACATGGAGAATTAGACTACCAAACCCCTATAGGCAGTCACGCTACGAGCCCCTTATTTTACATCGTGCTGAAATTGTTATCGAAAGAGACTAGAACATCTATAAATATATATTTTTTTAATTCGTTGATCCAAATTTGAAACACTTGCTGTATCAAAGTGGTTGAAGTTTCAGAAAGACTCCAACGTTCAAAACAGAACTCTCACAATTCGAATCGATTACAGTTAGGAATTTGCCATTAAACGTTGATATGCTGAAGCTTCCCACAAAGACAGTTAGTCTGTATGTTGCCCCCCCCTGGCTTTCTACAAGACAGTCTGTATATGCCAAACTTGCTTTCCACAAGACAGTATGTAAATGCTACACTTGCTTTACACAAGACAGTATGTATATGCCACACTTGCTTTCTACAAACAGTCTGTAAATGCTACACTTGTTTTACACAAGACAGTATGTATATGCCACACTTGCTTTCTACAAACAGTCTGTAAATGCCACACTTGCTTTACATAAGACAGTCTGTAAATGCCACACTTGCTCTATACAAGACAGTTAATCTGTAAATGTCACACTTGCTTTATACAAAAATGGAGAGTTTCGTTGAGAGAACAGATACGTTGCTTTATACGGATCAGCAGGGGCGTAGCAAGGAAGTGGATGTCCGCCTCGGGTGCCACTTATTTCCTCTACAATGAGGGCAGAATTCTAATCCAACAGCAGAGCTTTCTTTTCGTGGAAGTGGGGGCGTCAAAAAAATCTTGGCCCGCCCCGACGGCATTAAACCCAACTAATCCACGGCTGGGTTTAAACTCCGGTACATTAGCCTTGGGTCTAATGTTCTCGCTTTCCTGCATCCATTTCAGTCTACGAGTAAACCGATCAACAGCCTCATAAAACATAACCATAATAAAAATAACAGGTTGGTCTATCAAAGAGGAAGTAACAATTGAATCCAAATTTATGGCTCTGTGCATCGATGCCCATGGTTATTTCAATGCGCATGAAACAAACAGGACCATGTCATTTTTTTAAAAAGATACGTTTTTGTCGTAAATTCCATTCCCATTGCTACATGATTTTGATCTTACGGCCTAATCTTTTTCTTTTTTCAAAAATCTAAACTTGTGTAAACCGACTTTGTTCTTGCAAAGATATGCATGGCCTTACCCACGCTGAGATGGCCATCAATTACTGGTAGCGTTTTTTTTTTTTTGGTGTGTTAAGGCCACACAAGTCAACACTACCATTAAGTCGATGCTATGGGTGGAATAGGAACAACAAAAGATTGAGACACAAAAGGCAGGAAACCGTTTCCTGTTTAGACTTCTGCGTGGCCGAGTAACTCAAGGTCGTCAGGAAGGACCAGTCCAAAATGAAAACCACCGTAAAAAAAAAAATAATAATAATAATGATTAAATCCCGCAAACGCTTCCAAGCGGAGTTTTTCCGAATCTAAACCCATTTTTTTTTCAACCCGTGTCTGCACTCGTGTTTGGTTCATGGTTATGTCAAGTAAACAATTACACCCCAAGCGCTACAATTGTCACCCTACTTGGCACTACACACCCCTTTAACTTTTGCTTACAAGCACAAAAATTGCTCGCCCCAATAAATGAGACCATATATTTTTGATAAGGAAAACTGAGTCTAAAAGACGCTATTAAAGGATCAGAAGTTGGTTTTCCGTTATTTTCGACTTTAATCGGCGCCAATGAAAAAAAAAAATAACAAAAAAAAAAGTTTTACATTAGAACAATTGCAAACATAACCAATTAAAATCCATCGTTGGAATCACGTGATTTTTTTTTTCTTCTTCAAATCAGCAACGTGCTCAAGAGATAATAACATTGACCGTAAACAGAAAAATCGGTGCTATTCTGGTGATTACAACTGTTTAAGAAACGGATTGCAAACGACGGCCGGCACGCCGAGCAAACAATCTTGAGTATTTCAGAGGGTAACAAGCTGGCGCAGATTTTCGCGTTGTTAAAATAGTTGGGTTTTTTCCCCCCGTAATTTTTTTTTAAATAGTTACCTTTGTGTATTTCATACTGACGACTGAATTTTCAGTTCGATTGGTTTAAAAGTTCATTAGGGAAACATGTCCGTGGTAATAAGCCACAACTGCACACTCTGCGGTTAACTGAAGAGTGTTCATTATTTCACAATCTTTTTGTTAATTGAAGGGTGTTCATTATTTCAAACTCTTTTGTTAACTGAAGGGTGTTCATTATTTCACACTCTGTGGTTAACTGAAAGGTGTTCATTATTTCACACTCCGCGGTTAATTGAAGGGTGTTCATTATTTCACACTCTGCGGTTAACTGAAGGGTGTTCACTATTTCACACTGTGTGGTTAATTGAAAGGTGTTCATTATTTCACATGATGTGGTTAACTGAAAGGTGTTCACTATTTCACACTGTGTGGTTAATTGAAGGGTGTTCATTATTTTACACTCCGCGGTTAAATGAAGGGTGTTCATTATTTCACACTCTGCGGTTAACTGAAGGGTGTTCACTATTTCACACTATGTGGTTAATTGAAAGGTTTCATTATTTCACATGATGTGGTTAACTGAAAGGTGTTCATTATGTTGTTTCCTTTGTTATTTTTTTAAATTTTAATGAACGTTTGGTAAAAACATAAACGTAGAAACTAAAGATTAGCTGTCGTAAAAACAATCGATTTTAGCGTCACTAAACAAACCAAAACTGAGATCGATTCAAGGTCACATTAAACCAGATAACGATATCAAAGCCTGATAATTTACTGGTTAATGTTTCAAAATATTTACTGTCAAAGACCGGAGATATTTATCCACATTGCAGGAGAACTGTTTCCCCAAGTGATTCCTTTTTTTTTTGTTTTGGTGAATTTTCGCTCACCTTCGTCTTAATGAACTAGACACAAATCAACATAGAAAAAAGGGGCAGCCTAAATAAATTTTCACAAACAACTGTAGTAAGTTTTACGTAGTGAGTTTACCGATTTTCGGGAATCAGATATGAACGATTAAATATAAATAACAGTCTAAGTACTCAAATGGGTACTGTACTCATTGGATACGTTGTCTGCCCTTTCACAGGTGGTAGAAAGTTTGCGATAGCCGCGTGGGAAGGAGTCAGTACGAGGGTAAGGTAGCTTTGGTTGGTTAAAAGTTGATAAGATCTGTGAAACAATCAATAAACCACCAAAGTCAGACAACAGTCCGTGTAACTTGGCGTGGCTACAAATCCAAACTCTACAAAATTCTGTATTCTTACAAGTAAAGTTACAGATGCCAGTAAGAATCCGCAGAAGTAAGGAAAAAAATAGTGTGGGGCTCTTTTCCTAAAAAAAAAAATAAATGATCAATGTTGACACAAAACACAATAATTGTATGACATGGCAGAACTTACAACAGTAAGATTTTTTGGCGCTAATTAATCTGTTCAACATTGACATCAAGTTTGAAGTATTAAAATACATCACCATTGAGATTTACAATAGCTGCAGTATCAAGATAAAATATTACAATAAATTGCGTACAGAATCTATAAAAAAAATTTTTTAGTTCGTCATGTTTCTCAAGGTTGCATTGAACCACAACAAATTGGAACCGCATTGACCCGAACCTACGGTCACGGTCAAAGTTGACCTAAACCCACCGACCCCCCGTCCTGTTGTGACCAACGGTCAACGAGGGACGGAAAGTACTGTTGATACCATTCCATCGTCCAGACAGCTGTAACACCAATCAGAGTCGCTACTTCTGGGTACGTCTAGGACACGCTGTACTCTAACGATGAACATTTTTGTTTCTCAATAGAAAGCCCCCCTCCCCCGGCCTCCTGAAACCCTTTCCTGTACCGGTCATCGCGTCTTTTTATTCGGGCCGTAAAGTATCGTAATCGGAGGAAAATTTCGAGTTGCCAGTAAGACTTTTCTTCCAAAACTAGTCGTTAGTCCAAAACCCTAAAAGCAATTACTTTCTTTTTCTTAAAAAAAAAATAATGTATCACTTTCCTCAGGTTTATTTCTGATATATTTTTTTAAAATTCTGTTTTTATTATTTTTTGTTCGCTGATGAAGGCTTCCAGCCGACATGTTCCTTGCTTCGTTGCATTCATTTTTTTTTTTTTGGTCAGGTTTTCCCTTTCTTTGTTTCTCTCTTTTTTTTTTTTTTTTTTTTTTATTTTTTT
>CAXITT010000899.1:29262-39546 GCA_964033795.1 Lymnaea stagnalis | reverse complement strand
CTACTCCGTGATGAGATTTACTTAATTTTTCAATTACAACTTCTACTCCGTGATGAGATTTACTTAATTTTTCAATTACAACTTCTACTCCGTGATGAGATTTACTTAATTTTTCAATTACAACTTCTACTCTGCGTTGAGATTTACTTAATTTTTCAATTAAAACTTCTACTCCGCGATGAGATTTACTTAATTTTTCAATTACAACTTCTACTCCACGATGAGATTTACTTAATTTTTCAATTACAACTACTACTCCGTGATGAGATTTACTTAATTTTTCAATTACAACTTCTACTCTGCGATGAGATTTACTTAATTTTTCAATTACAACTTCTACTCTGCGATGAGATTTACTTAATTTTTCAATTAAAACTTCTACTCTGCGATGAGATTGACTTAATTTTTCAATTACAACTTCTACTCCGCGATGAGATTTACTTAATTTTTCAATTACAACTTCTACTCTGCGATGACATTGACTTATTTTTTCAATTACAACTTCTACTCTGTGATGAGATTTACTTAATTTTTCAATTACAACTTCTACTCCGTGATGAGATTTACTTAATGTTTCAATTACAACTTCTACTCCACGATGAGATTTACTTAATTTTTCAATTACAACTTCTACTCCGCGATGAGATTTACTTATTTTTTCAATTACAACTTCTACGCCACGATGAGATTCACTTAATTTTTCAATTACAACTTCTACTCCGCGATGAGATTTACTTAATTTTTCAATTACAACTTCTACTCCGTGATGAGATTTACTTAATTTTTCAATTACAACTTCTACTCCGCGATGAGATTTACTTATTTTTTCAATTACAACTTCTACGCCACGATGAGATTCACTTAATTTTTCAATTACAACTTCTACTCCGCGATGAGATTTACTTAATTTTTCAATTACAACTTCTACTCCGTGATGAGATTTACTTAATTTTTCAATTACAACTTCTACTCCGTGATGAGATTTACTTAATGTTTCAATTACAACTTCTACTCCGCGATGAGATTTACTTAATTTTTCAATTGCAACTACTCCGCGATGAGATTTACTTAATTTTTCTAAAGGATGTAACTAAACATTCCCAAAAGTTGCTTTTGTTAACGGCACCATTCCCAGCTGAGCGGTTCATTTTCTGTCCTTCCAGCCGACACAATGAAATCAGAGAGTGCTTGCTGATCAAGGATAACAAAAAACCCTCACTGGTACAATGTTCTTGTCTGGTCTGTCTAAAACAAATAAGTCTGACGGTCACGTCTAGTACTCATCTTACTCTCCCTACTCAAAATAATGAATATTTGATAGAGCTTAATACAGTTCTTTGACAGAGGAACAAGAAATAGACATAAATGAAACATAATAAAGGGCTAAGTATTATTCTTGACATTAATCATACAATCAAACATGATCTATAAATAAATATAATATCTACAGTACATTTTTTCCGTTGTTTTCTCTGAATGTGTGTTTTTTTTTTCGGTTGTGTCTCTCAGTCTGATTTTTTTCTGTTATTGTCCCTCAGTGTGATTTTTTTCTGTTGTCTTCTCTCAGTGTGATTTTTTTTGTTGTCTTCTCTCAGTGTGATTTTTTCTGTTGTTGTCTCTCAATGGGATTTTTTCTGTTGTCTCTCAATGGGATTTTTTCTGTTGTCACTCAATGTAATTTTTTCTATTGTCTCTCAAAGCAATTTTTTCTGTTGTCTCTCAATGTAATTTTATCTGTTGTCGTCTCTCAATCTAATTTTATCTGTTGTTGTCTCTCAATGTAATATTTTCTGTTGTCTCTCAATGTAATTTTTTCTATTTTCTCTCAAAGTAATTTTATCTGTTGTTGTCTCTCAATGTAATTTTTTCTTTTGTTGTCTCTCAGGATTATTTTTTTCTGTTCGCATGGCTTTTTGCCTCTGGGTAATTAAGCCAGCTGACTGACAAAGCCATGTGTTACCCGAGAACTACCTTGTATTGGACCAGGCAAAGCAACACGACTTAGTCAAATTAATTTATACGCCACACCATACTATATCGACAACTATTTGAATTCCTCTATAAAAAATTGTCTTATAGGGATTATAAAAAGTGTTGGACTGCAATAAAGCTTTAAAATATATTAATAAGACACGAACAAATTGTGTCAATAGAACAATATGAGTTAGCTTTAATAATAATTGTACATTATACAGAAATAAACGTTTCGGCACATGCCTTCATCAGTACAAACAAACACAACACATTTAAATAAGTATAAATTAAATTTACATAATGTCAATATATATATCCTACCTAAAACAGAAAAAATATAGGAGAGGGCGCTTAAACGTGACAAAAACAAAGTAAAGAGATGTAGAAAGGAAGTGATTCAAACATAATTGGAAAAACCAAACAGGAAAAAGACATGGCAGCTAAGTAAAACTATGGATTTGGTTCAATCCATATGGAGACAACGTACCAAATCTAGTTATTAATTTGTTCTCCATATAGATTCTATCTGCAGTGTTACTAGTATAGAGTATACCAGTAACTACAATATCTGAGATACCATTATGGTTAGGGCTATTGAAATGTTTGGAGACCGGACAGAGAGCGTGTTTATTTATGTTATAGAGGTGCTCTCTGAAACGGTCCCCAAGGCGACGACCTGTCTCTCCTATGTATAGTTTACCGCACTTTTTGCAAATGATGGTGTAAATCACGTTGCGACTTGTGCAGGTAAAGCCATCTTTTATTCTGAATACTCCCAGAGGGAAAGTGATCGTATCAGTTTCGATCACATAGGGACATGAGTTGCAACGGCTACGGTTGCAACATTTTGTGCCTTTATATGCTTTAATAGCAGGGAGGTGGCTTCTAACTAGCATGTCCCTAAGGCTCTTGTCCCGCCGGAAAGCGAAAAGAGGAGGTTTTCTAAAAATCGCATTTGTGACAGGGTCCGCCATAAGAATGGAGCGGTTTTTAAGAACCAGAGAGCGAGCTTTTAGGTTGTGGGGATGAAAAGTTAAGATAAATTTAGACCTATCGCTAGTGTCAGAATGAGTAGCTTTAAAAGAAGCCTGTCTAGTCATACCTTTAACTCGAGTGACAGCTGCTTTTAAAATTTCTTCGGGGTATAATCTGCGTGTTCCTTGGGGTCGGCTTACTATTGTTATTTAATGCAATTGGATATATTAGAAGTAATTTTTTAACATTTTGATTGATGTTTTGTTCTAGATGTTGTCATGGATAACAACACACACACATGCCAGCACATGCACACACAAAACTCTCTCTCTCTTTCTCTCTTTTCTCTGTCTGTCTGTCTGTCTGTCTGTCTGTCTGTCTGTCTCTCTCTCTCTCTCTCTCTCTCTCTCTCTCTCTCTCTCTCTCACTCACTCACACCCACACACTCACATAATGCATTAGGAACACCAATTTACATTTCTTACCCGTATTTTTCCCCTCCTCAAAGCTGTACACCCTAAATCGTTAGCTCTCGATCGCAATCAGACGAAATTCTCAAATGAATCATTTTTTTTTCTTCCTAACAGCGGGGATTTCCATCTAATTCATTGATATGTCCGCCTCCTTTCCCTACCCACACTTTTTGTGCTACTGACGCGTGTATGCGTCCTAAAATCAATCCGACAGAGGGAATTAAATCAAGCACTATCCTGGCACCGGTCAATTTCCCCCATTCAATGGTTTACGCCCGTTAAAGCTGTGCACGATTACAAAGGTTATTTAGAAAATATTTCCTCGTTACATTTTGGTTGTCTTTTTTTTTCAAAAACTATCATCGCAATTTTGTGTGTGTGGGGGGGGGGAAACAATGTAATAATAGAATGCTAGTACATTCACTTGGGATATAATAGAATGGTAGTACATTCACTTGGGATATACTAGAATGCTAGTACATTCACTTGGGATATAATAGATTGCCAGTACGTTCACTTGGGATATAATAGATTGGTAGTACATTCACTTGGGATATAATAGAATGCTAGTACATTCACTTGGGATATAATAGAATGCTAGTACATTCACTTGGGATATAAAAGAATGCTAGTACATTCACTTGGGATTTAATAGAATGCTAGTACATTCACTTGGGATATAATAGATTGCCAGTACGTTCACTTGGGATATAATAGATTGGTAGTACATTCACTTGGGATATAATAGAATGCTAGTACATTCACTTGGGATATAATAGAATGCTAGTACATTCACTTGGGATATAAAAGAATGCTAGTACATTCACTTGGGATTTAATAGAATGCTAGTACATTCACTTGGGATATAATAGATTGCCAGTACGTTCACTTGGGATATAATAGATTGGTAGTACATTCACTTGGGATATAATAGAATGCTAGTACATTCACTTGGGATATAATAGAATGCTAGTACATTCATTTGGGATATAATAGAATGCTAGTACATTCACTTGGGATATAATAGAATGCTAGTACATTCACTTGGGATTTAATAGAATGCTAGTACATTCACTTGGGATATAATAGAATGCTAGTACATTCACTTGGGATATAATAGAATGCTAGTACATTCACTTGGGATATAATAGAATGCTAGTACATTCACTTGGGATATAATAGAATGCTAGTACATTCACTTGGGATATAATAGAATGCTAGTACATTCACTTGGGATATAATAGAATGCTAGTACATTCACTTGGGATATAATAGAATGCTAGTACATTCACTTGGGATATAATAGAATGCTAGTACATTCACTTGGGATATAATAGAATGCTAGTACATTCACTTGGGATATAATAGAATGCTAGTACATTCACTTGGGATATAATAGAATGCTAGTACATTCATTTGGGATATAATAGAATGCTAGTACATTCACTTGGGATATAATAGAATGATAGTACATTCACTTGGGATATAATAGAATGCTAGTACATTCACTTGGGATATAATAGAATGCTAGTACATTCACTTGGGATATAATAGAATGCTAGTACATTCACTTGGGATATACTAGAATGCTAGTACATTCACTTGGGATATAATAGAATGCTAGTACGTTCACTTGGGATATAATAGATTGGTAGTATATTCACTTGGGATATAATAGAATGCTAGTACATTCACTTGGGATATAATAGAATGCTAGTACATTCATTTGGGATATAATAGAATGCTAGTACATTCACTTGGGATATAATAGAATGCTAGTACATTCACTTGGGATATAATAGAATGCTAGTACATTCACTTGGGATATAATAGAATGCTAGTACATTCACTTGGGATATAATAGAATGCTAGTACATTCATTTGGGATATAATAGAATGCTAGTACATTCACTTGGGATATAATAGAATGCTAGTACATTCACTTGGGATATAATAGAATGCTAGTACATTCACTTGGGATATAATAGAATGCTAGTACATTCACTTGGGATATAATAGAATGCTAGTACATTCACTTGGGATATAATAGAATGCTAGTACATTCACTTGGGATATAATAGAATGCTAGTACATTCACTTGGGATATAATAGAATGCTAGTACATTCACTTGGGATATACTAGAATGCTAGTACATTCACTTGGGATATAATAGAATGCTAGTACGTTCACTTGGGATATAATAGAATGCTAGTACATTCACTTGGGATATAATAGAATGCTAGTACATTCACTTGGGATATAATAGAATGCAAGTACATTCACTTGGGATATAATAGAATGCTAGTACATTCACTTGGGATATAATAGAATGCTAGCACATTCACTTGGGATATAATAGAATGCTAGTAGATCTACATTATTTTGTGATAGTAGAATACCACGGTGTTGATATAAGGTATACAATTAATCTGTTGATGTACGGCTCGATGTAGAATCAGTTGATATGCATTTATATATTAATGGATGTATACCTTTTTTTTGCAAGTATAAACACACCATACGTCTGTTACTCATATAGAGCTATTCACATATCCATGATCCTTTGATTTGCCCACTTATTGAAGAGATAACGGGAAAGAGCAAAAAATCAAAGGTAACAAAGAGCAACAAAAACAAACACGCTGGCTTCAATCGTTGGCTTCAAATAAAACAACAAGATTTTTTTTTTTTAAATACATAAATTGAAATATGTTTAAGGAAACAATAACTCTAGCGTGTAGGCCCTGGTTTCTTCCCATATTTAAAAAAAAAACAAAAAAACATCTCAATGTGAAGCACAAGGACATCATGCATTGTAGGACACTGCTACAGGTAGCTGGAGATCCTCCAGGGGAAAAAAAAAAAAANCACACACACACACACACAATGCCGCCCACATATAATTGACACTGGGAATAGAATGAACTAAAGGGCCTGTTGTACTGAGAGGAAGTTTATCTTCACCGCGTATCACATAGCTGAGCCGCCCCGTCATGGACTTCAGAAATAATAGAATACTTCCGGCTAACGTAGAAGGGTGTATGTACTGATGGCGATCAGATTGCCCGCCTGACATCAATAGCCCCAGTATCGGGACGTGCCCTGGTACACGACTTGTAGTAAAGATAATGAGGTCAAAGTGATACTTTGAGTTAAGATAAGTGGCAGGGAGGCGCAAACGCTAAATCGGTATTGGGCGATTCCGGGGCGCAGAATATGATTTGTATGGTGGATGATGGTCGTGTACCTTTATTTGTATCATCCTGACCATCGTGCCATCAAGACGTGCCCCAGTTCTAAAAGAGTTGCTAACGATAGCATGGGCGGAGGGAGACACAGTTAGGGCGAGAGATGTGAGACACGATATTTTATCGGTTTTTTAAAGTCAATCCACAAAAACTATAAACATAATATTAAATTTAATTTGCGTGGTTCTCCAGCCCTGTCCTTTTCCCAATCATTTCTCATGCACAATCGAATAAATAGAACAAAACACGTTTATCTTGTATTATGAGGAGAAAAATAAGTTATTAAAATTAATTAGGTGGATTTATGTTGTTGTTTTTTTTTAATGATTACCTAAATGATAAATTTCATTTTAATCAGTAATAAGTTGTTTATAAAATACGATTCCAAAGTTCCAGTTACATTCGGTGAATTCTTGAGAAATTGTGATTCAATCAATATAATTCCGTTCCTTTTAATAGGCCCTGAGAACAGACTGTGTCTGTCTCATTAAAAAAATAAAAAAAATTCGAAGCCTTATGAGTAAAATTCCCTAGATTAAAATTTGCAAAAATTTTTATGGAGCTTTTCCAGTAAACGATGCGAAAATGTTAGTTCCTCATAGTTTCTCCCCTTACATTCTTGTTGTCTGCCCATTTAGCAAAACCGTGTATTTGAAAAGCCCATCTCCCCAACCCCTCGCCCTCCCCTCCCCCCCCCCGGGCCTATGTAAAGAGATTAGCTGTTATTATCCTTAGCCGCCACCTTTTGTCTAAGAACGAAATAATAACACACCCACTCTTATGAACTCAACACCAACCACCAGTAAATGTATTGTTATGGACAGTTGTTCATTTTTTCACGCATGCGCAGATGACCAAAGCTATATTCAACTGTGAGTACGCAGGTGGCTTTCAGGAACCCTAATTGGGCTTGGAAAGCTTTCACGCACGTAGGACTCACGTGGTTTTGAGTCCTAATTAGATTGTAGTCGATTCTGCTTAAGGTGATTTTTTTAATGACTACTACCCTCTATAGTTTCAGCTTGGTGATAAGGCGGAGACCCCTTCGCTTCCAAACAAATTTGCTGAGCCTTCCGAATGGAAGATTGGCTTTGGAAATTTGATTGTTGATCTAAAATATGTGATTTTTAACAACTGCTTGGAGATTATGTCCCTTCAATGATATGTTAGGTTCTTTGCAAGCTTTTCCTGGAGCTGGCTGGTGCAAGATCTCCGTGTTTTCATATTGAGGGCAAGGCAGTTATTGTCGCCGTAGACCTTAGCAAAGTGATCTAGTATTTGACACATTTTCAATTCCGAGCCTGCATTTCTGACACAGTCATTATCAAATAAGAGGTTTCGTATTAACGTTTTTCAACTTTCGTAAGAGCTTGTATTATCCTAAGATTATTTAGTTCCCTCGTCCGTCTAGCCTGTATCTTACAGGAATGTCATCATTATTATCCAGACAATCATCAGTCAGCATCGATGAGAATACCATGCTAAAAAGTGATGGTGATAGGAACACAGCCTTATTTTACGTCTTTAGTTACAGGGAATGCCTCAGGCTCATCTCCCGAATCCATCACCCTGACTATCATACTATCATGGGTGTGTAACTTACTATTGTAATAAATCTATTTGGTCAGCCAAACTTCTCCAATATCTTCCATACGCCATTTATGCTGAGTCGAATGCCCTGGTCAGATCAACAAAGTGCTCTTGCTACTTGTACTACCAGTCCTCTTCTCACACGATATGCCCACTCTTACTACCAGTCTGCTTCTACCAACATATGCCCACTCTTACTACCAGTCCACTTCTCACACCACATGCCCACTCTTACTACCAGTCAACTTCTACCACCATATGCCCACTCTTATTACCAGGCCACTTCTCACACCATGCGCCCACTCTTACTACCAGTCCACTTCTCTCACGATATGCCCACTACTACTACCATTCCACTTCTCTCACGATATGCCCTCTACTACTACCAGTCCATACTCACAGCATATGCCCACTATATTTTTACCATCATATCTATTCACTCTAGCTCATTCCTCGCATAAAAACAAAACAAATAAAATAAAGAAAAAAAAAAAGGAAAAAAGAAAAAGAACAACACAGTCAAATGTGAAGTTCTGCACGTCGTTTCCTTATGGACGCGAACCGTGTTCCAATATTCCACGACCCGTGGAGCACCAAGAACAACGTGTTACTGAAATAGAAAAACAGATTTAAAAGGGATAACTTATCTGCAGTTCTTCCCCCCCCCCTGTGTCTCTGCTTTCAATTGACTACCACTTTTCTATCGAACAAGCCGAAGCTAAAGCCCCACCCTAAAACAAAAAAACATATCAATGTGAAGCACAAGGACATCATGCATTGTAGGACACTGCTACAGGTAGCTGGAGATCCCCCAGGGGAAAAAAAAAAAAAGGCAAGGAAAGCCACACACGCACACACACACACACACACACACAATGCCGCCCACATATAATTGACACTGGGAATAGAATGAACTAAAGGGCCTGTTGTACTGAGAGGAAGTTTATCTTCACCGCGTATCACATAGCTGAGCCGCCCCGTCATGGACTTCAGAAATAATAGAATACTTCCGGCTAACGTAGAAGGGTGTATGTACTGATGGCGATCAGATTGCCCGCCTGACATCAATAGCCCCAGTATCGGGACGTGCCCTGGTACACGACTTGTAGTAAAGATAATGAGGTCAAAGTGATACTTTGAGTTAAGATAAGTGGCAGGGAGGCGCAAACGCTAAATCGGTATTGGGCGATTCCGGGGCGCAGAATATGATTTGTATGGTGGATGATGGTCGTGTACCTTTATTTGTATCATCCTGACCATCGTGCCATCAAGACGTGCCCCAGTTCTAAAAGAGTTGCTAACGATAGCATGGGCGGAGGGAGACACAGTTAGGGCGAGAGATGTGAGACACGATATTTTATCGGTTTTTTAAAGTCAATCCACAAAAACTATAAACATAATATTAAATTTAATTTGCGTGGTTCTCCAGCCCTGTCCTTTTCCCAATCATTTCTCATGCACAATCGAATAAATAGAACAAAACACGTTTATCTTGTATTATGAGGAGAAAAATAAGTTATTAAAATTAATTAGGTGGATTTATGTTGTTGTTTTTTTTTAATGATTACCTAAATGATAAATTTCATTTTAATCAGTAATAAGTTGTTTATAAAATACGATTCCAAAGTTCCAGTTACATTCGGTGAATTCTTGAGAAATTGTGATTCAATCAATATAATTCCGTTCCTTTTAATAGGCCCTGAGAACAGACTGTGTCTGTCTCATTAAAAAAATAAAAAAAATTCGAAGCCTTATGAGTAAAATTCCCTAGATTAAAATTTGCAAAAATTTTTATGGAGCTTTTCCAGTAAACGATGCGAAAATGTTAGTTCCTCATAGTTTCTCCCCTTACATTCTTGTTGTCTGCCCATTTAGCAAAACCGTGTATTTGAAAAGCCCATCTCCCCAACACCTCGCCCTCCCCTCCCCCCCCCGGGCCTATGTAAAGAGATTAGCTGTTATTATCCTTAGCCGCCACCTTTTGTCTAAGAACGTAATAATAACACACCAACTCTTATGTACT
>CAXITT010000899.1:4065-27642 GCA_964033795.1 Lymnaea stagnalis | reverse complement strand
CTATATTTTTACCATCATATCTATTCACTCTAGCTCATTCCTCGCATAAAAACAAAACAAATAAAATAAAGAAAAAAAAAAAGGAAAAAAGAAAAAGAACAACACAGTCAAATGTGAAGTTCTGCACGTCGTTTCCTTATGGACGCGAACCGTGTTCCAATATTCCACGACCCGTGGAGCACCAAGAACAACGTGTTACTGAAATAGAAAAACAGATTTAAAAGGGATAACTTATCTGCAGTTCTTCCCCCCCCCCCTGTGTCTCTGCTTTCAATTGACTACCACTTTTCTATCGAACAAGCCGAAGCTAAAGCCCCACCCCACTCCCACGCCCGTGTAAAGATCTAAATACCCCGAAGCCATCAGTTCTCGTTAATTAGAGATTTCCACAAGTGTTTTATTTCCAGGGAGCAACTGATTGGGAAGTTTATTTTTTTTTTTTAAAAAACAAAACAACAATCACCTTTTAAAGTACATCCGCTCTTTGAATCATTTCCCTGGAACCATTGATGTACCCGAACATCATCCCATCAGTTCACCTGGACTTTTCATATGCCGCAACAAATAACACCGCCCTTTGTGGGACCATGAATGTATACAAAATCACTCGATTTTCTGTGGAACCATTTATATATATATATACCGAAATAAATTGTACCAATCACAGAAGCCCAAATTATGCCAGCATTGAGAGCGAGCGGATTGTGGGGGAGGGGGGAGGGTGGGGGATGGGTAGTCTTTTTTTTTTTTAAAAGAAACCATATTTAAAAAGTATCGCCAGTTTTGATAATAATTCAGTTTCAATTCGAGTAAAAGGAATGACTTTTGCTTCAATCTTTTCTTTTTCCTGCTTGTTAAATGTTTTGGAGTAAAGAACACGTTGTTAGAAATTATGTGAAATGAGATCTTAAGTCTTAATCTGTTTGGGGTATTTCTCCGGTTCGGATAAGAAAAGCAACACTGTGTCATTATTAGAGATATTGGAGATCAATGCGAGCAATAAGGAATGGGGGGGGGGGGCACAACTCTTGGAATGTTATTTTAGAGCAAACTGTGTATTGCTGTATACAGATAAAAATAAAAGTAAATGTGGGTAGACGATACCCAGTTAAACATACCAGATAAAGGAAATGTATGTAAACGATACTCAAGTGTGGAAGTGGAAGAAGACGACTCAAATAAAAGAAGTACATTCATAAACTACTCAAGCAAAGGACGTGTATGTAGGCGAAACCAAATGAAGGACGTGCATGTATACACTGCTCAAGTAAAGGACGTATATGTAGACGATACCAGATGAAGGACGTTTACTTAGCCAGAAAATGACATTGCATGAGGTATAGCATTTGAAAGAATGTACAATTAATATAACTTCATTAGTGATAACATATGATACCATAGATTTTTTTTTAATCCATGTACCGGTACTGGTTAATTTAATTTAATTTTTTTTTTATAATTTCGGTTTGACTAAATGAAATTGAATCTGCAATGCTATCCGATATATGATTTTTTGTTAAAAATGTGTCATGAGCATGACAGTCATGGACATTCCATACAACCATATCCCATTTGTGTCATAAGCTAAACCAGCATCAAATTTAGATTTTAAAAGTTACAGGAAGGATTTTTTTTAGACTGGTCAATCAGTCAATTGGCCAATCAGTCAATTGGTCAGTCAATAGGCCAATCAGTCAATTGGTCAATCAGTTAATTGGCCAATCAGTCAATTGATCAATCAGTCAATTGGTCCATCAGTCAATTGGTCCATCAGTCAATTGGTCAATCAGTCAATTGTTACATCAGTCAATTGGTCCATCAGTCAATTGGTCCATCAGTCAATTGGTCAATCAGTCAATTGGTACATCAGTCAATTGGTCCATCAGTCCATCAGTCAATCAGTCGATGTCAACGATGTCCATTGATCGACTGATAAATGTTGTTTGTGTCTCCTTCATTTTGCATTGCCATTTCCTCCCCTCCTACATTTATTCTTCCGTTCATTTTATAATTTTCATACTATTCAAATGTCATCATCCATATCACCATCCCTTGTATGTCTTTCTCACAATAGTGTGATGACGATATATTTTCCTGCTCTTTTCATCGCTATCTCTCTCTCTGTCTGATCCGTTAAAGCCACACCCCTCCCCCGACCCCCTCCCCCGTTGTCCTCACCACAGCGCCCCTCTCTCTTGCTATAATCCGTCTTCGAATCATAACTCTCTGCTCGTCTCTCATTCTAGCTGCATTTAGCAACATTTACACTTTGCTTATTTCTGATATTTTTCTTTATTGAAATGATGACCAACGATTTGCCAGAACAGCTTAAATTCGAACAGCTTACACCTGAACAGCTTACATCTGAGCAGCTTACATCTGAACAGCTTACATCCGAATTGGTATCTCAGGATACAAATTTGATAATATATTCCAATTTGGCCCGGGGGGGGGGGTGTAATCCTACCTTGGTCTCCTTGTCTGTGGTAATTATTTTGTCCTTCTTTTCAAAATGATCACCTGAAGACAATATGTAGCAGATGAATATTGCGCTAGCCTAAGGGAGATGAAGATATGGCGATAACTTTATTTGCTGAATCTCTTTTCGGAAATTTCGCATCATTTACTTTGTTTGTTATTTAATTTTTTAAAGTTGTTTTTTTTTTAATATGTGTTGTTTTTGTTTTAGTTTTTTTAATGAGAAAGTTTGATAAGAGTTTTTCCTGTCTTTGGTTTCACACCAACACCCTCATAAACAAGTAGTCTCAGAACCTTATGGTTCATACTTAAAGGTCAATGACCGCGACGCTTGGGTCTTTCTTGTGTGATCAATCACCCGTGTCCGTCAATAACCAGGTGATCTGAAACAAGGGGCCAAGTCCATCATGATCGCTGGTCCGGACAATGCTAGCCATCAACGTCTTTCCAGGACAAGCTCATTCTTTAAGAGCGATCACTCTCACCCAAGCACGCCTCACTCGACCATCTGAAAGTCTCGTGAAAGAGGGGGGGAGGGGTGGAGGGTCAATGTACCCAGTTCAACCTTGAGCTGTCTATTCAGACAGGGGATCTCTTGAACAAACTCGCACTCGAAGACTTTTCGATTGCGTCTGGTCACTGGGGGTTTTAGAAATAATATTTTAGAGGAAATATTGCAAACCAAAACAACCAGAACGAGAAAACTGATGAGCTAAGCTTGTTGTTGTTGTTGTTGTTTTGTTGTTGTTGTTTTTTTTGTATCAAAGGAGCTGAACACAAACTATGGAGACAAGAATAATGTTTTATTTTTTTTTTGAAACACACTATAACCTGTAATAAACGCATGCATTCAATCTCTTTTATGAATAGATTACAAAGTAATTGGTTTCTGTAATTAAGAGGTTCGAGATAAAAAAAAATAAATAGAATATGTGATAATTTTTAAAAAATGGCCTCTTCTCCAGCGTAAATATTTTAATATGTTTCGTTTTCATTTCACTGTTTTTTTTAAAATAAAATTGCCATATTTTTTTTTCAAATGTATTAACATAGAAGAAAAGTGTTTCTTTAGTTCAGCATGTTCCTACGTGGCGCCTCGCAAGCCTGGCCTAATCGAGGCCACACAAATTGCGTCGACAAAGTTAGGAATTATTCCGAGCCACCTTAGAAAATGAGCTAGTGAATGAACCATGATATCCAATGTTTCGTGGTCGCTTCTGTGGGCGTTCACAGTCTCGTCATCAGCTTTGCGGCTCTCTTTTAATGATAATTTAAACAATGAATCGGATATATCTAATCGGATGTTTCGATTGGGATACATGACGTGGGATGTGTTTGAAGGGATACATGTCATGGGATGTATCGAATGG
This sequence comes from Lymnaea stagnalis, assembly GCA_964033795.1. Taxonomy (NCBI): domain Eukaryota; kingdom Metazoa; phylum Mollusca; class Gastropoda; family Lymnaeidae; genus Lymnaea; species Lymnaea stagnalis. Next base: position 23,794 of record CAXITT010000899.1, on the reverse strand, counting down.
GATACATTTAATGGGATGCAATGACTGGGATACATGTAATGTATCAACAAGACGACTTGCCGGAAATGAATGTGTGTTCGTTCTCAACTACAAGCTTAATAACCTCCTGTGTGGCTTCTTCTACTTTCTCGTGCCTTTTCACCCCGTTCGCGGCATAGGCCGTCGTCAAGAATTTCCCATTCATCACGGTCCTGTGCTTTCCTTTCCATTTGCTTCTAGCTCGCGTCTCCATGTATTCCTTGGCCTTCCTCTCTTTCTTTTTCCCTGTGGATTCCATGTTAGGGATTGTCTGGTGATGCTATCTTGATGTTTTCGGAGAGTATGACCTATCCACCTCCATCTTTTCTTTAAGATGTCTTCATGAACGGGCATCTGGTAAGTCCTTTCTATGAGATCTTTGTTGGTGAATGCATTTGGCCATTTGATGTATAACTATTAAATTGTGACTTTTATTCGTCAACTTCCAGTCAAAATAGAAGACCACATGTTTTTACTCTTCACTGCTGTCTTGTAGAAACTTTTTTTGAAAAACTAGAAGGTAAAGAAGATTACCCATTAAGATTTGAAGCTTAAAACTAATACATATTTTATTTAATCATTAGCCATACACCGATTAAATATGCATCTTAAGTCAAAAGGTGGCACAAAGACAGACAACCGTAGGAACAGCATTGCATTTATTCCATGATTCTCAGACCTACCAATGAAGAAATATAACACAATAATACACACTACAACATTTAGTGCAGTAAAGTACAGAATACTAACCGCATCGAAGCGGCAAATAATCTGCTTAATAGACTCTGACTTCTGGACAAATCCATAAACAGAAGAAAAAAGCAGAAGCAGATAGAGTCTTTTATAAACGACACAAATACTTCTTTACTAAGATTAATTTGTAAAAGCTCTGTGATTCATGGGCTAAGAATCCCACCTTTCTAACAGGCGTTGTGATTCATGCGTTAAGAATCCCACCTTTCTAACAGGCGTTGTGATTCATGGGCTAAGAATCCCACCTTTCTAACAGGCGTTGTGATTCATGGGCTAAGAATCCCACCTTTCTAACAGGCGTTGTGATTCATGCGTTAAGAATCCCACCTTTCTAACAGGCGTTGTGATTCATGCGTTAAGAATCCCACCTTTCTAACAGGCGTTGTGTTCATGCGTTAAGAATCTCACCTTTCTAACAGGCGTTGTGATTCATGCGTTAAGAATCCCACCTTTCTAACAGGCGTTGTGATTCATGCGTTAAGAATCCCACCTTTCTAACAAGCGTTGTGATTCATGCGTTAAGAATACCACCTTTCTAACAGTTGCGTTAAGAATCCCACCTTTCTAACAGGCGTTGTGATTCATGCGTTAAGAATCCCACCTTTCTAACAGGCGTTGTGATTCATGCGTTAAGAATCCCACCTTTCTAACAGGCGTTGTGATTCATGCGTTAAGAATCCCACCTTTCTAACAGGCGTTGTGATTCATGCGCTAAGAATCCCACCTTTCTACCAAGCGTTGTAGTTCATGCGTTAAGAATCCCACCTTTCTAACCAAGCGTTGTGATTCATGCGTTAAGAATCCCACCTTTCTAACAGGCGTTGTGATTCATGCGTTAAGAATCCCACCTTTCTACCAAGCGTTGTAGTTCATGCGCTAAGAATCCTACCTTTCTAACCAAGCGTTGTAGTTCTTGCCTTAAGAATCCTACCTTTCTAACAAGCGTTGTAGTTCATGCGTTAAGAATCCCACCATTCTACCAAGCTGTAGGGGTTCATGCGCTAAGAATCCCACCTTTCTACCAAGCTGTAGGGGTTCATGCGTTAAGAATCCCACCTTTCTACCAAGCTGTAGGGGTTCATGCGTTAAGAATCCCACCTTTCTACCAAGCTGTAGGGGTTCATGCGCTAAGAATCCCACCTTTCTACCAAGCTGTAGGGGTTCATGCGTTAAGAATCCCACCTTTCTACCAAGCTGTAGGGGTTCATGCGTTAAGAATCCCACCTTTCTACCAAGCTGTAGGGGTTCATGCGTTAAGAATCCCACCTTTCTACCAAGCTGTAGGGGTTCATGCGTTAAGAATCCCACCTTTCTACCAAGCTGTAGGGGTTCATGCGTTAAGAATCCCACCTTTCTACCAAGCTGTAGGGGTTCATGCGTTAAGAATCCCACCTTTCTACCAAGCTGTAGGGGTTCATGCGTTAAGAATCCCACCTTTCTACCAAGCTGTAGGGGTTCATGCGCTAAGAATCCCACCTTTCTACCAAGCTGTAGGGGTTCATGCGTTAAGAATCCCACCTTTCTACCAAGCTGTAGGGGTTCATGCGTTAAGAATCCCACCTTTCTACCAAGCTGTAGGGGTTCATGCGTTAAGAATCCCACCTTTCTACCAAGCTGTAGGGGTTCATGCGTTAAGAATCCCACCTTTCTACCAAGCTGTAGGGGTTCATGCGCTAAGAATCCCACCTTTCTACCAAGCTGTAGGGGTTCATGCGTTAAGAATCCCACCTTTCTACCAAGCTGTAGGGGTTCATGCGTTAAGAATCCCAACTTTCTACCAAGCGGTAGCGGTTATGAATCCTTCCACTATATTTTATTTTTAAAATATTGATAATAGAAACATATTATTTTTTTAAAGATTCATGAAGTTGCTTTAACGTTTGAACATACATAAGCTTTAATAAAGCCATTCTTTTCTTATCTTATTTTTTTCCCTCTCAAATTACAAGTAATTTGGGACTAGCATTTTCATTGTGAAATTTAAATCTAGAATAATTTAGTAAAACCTCCACCATTTTTTTATCAGTAAAGCTAGAAATGTCTCCAAGTGTCTAGAGATGTGTGAGTTTTCATTGGCTTATTCATACAATATTTAGTTTATCAAAACAAACCTTTTTACCCTCAAATTGTGGCATCCTTGTGTTTAATGACACAAGCTTAAGTAACGTAGACACTTTCTCGAATATCTTATGAGGTCAATCCTGGGACGGCTGTGTCGGCTTCAACCTCTTCGAGGACAAACTTGACTGCAAGCTAAACTTGGCCGTCCACTTCAACCTCTTCGAGGACAAACTTGACTGCTAGCTAAACTTGGCCGTCCACTTCAACCTCTTCGAGGACAAACTTGACTGCAAGCTAAACTTGGCCGTCCACTTCAACCTCTTCGAGGACAAACTTGACTGCAAGCTAAACTTGGCCGTCCACTTCAACCTCTTCGAGGACAAACTTGACTGCAAGCTAAACTTGGCCGTCCACTTCAACCTCTTCGAGGACAAACTTGACTGCAAGCTAAACTTGGCCGTCCACTTCAACCTCTTCGAGGACAAACTTGACTGCTAGCTAAACTTGGCCGTCCACTTCAACCTCTTCGAGGACAAACTTGACTGCTAGCTAAACTTGGCCGTCCACTTCAACCTCTTCGAGGACAAACTTGACTGCTAGCTAAACTTGGCCGTCCACTTCAACCTCTTCGAGGACAAACTTGACTGCTAGCTAAACTTGGCCGTCCACTTCAACCTCTTCGAGGACAAACTTGACTGCTAGCTAAACTTGGCCGTCCACTTCAACCTCTTCGAGGACAAACTTGACTGCTAGCTAAACTTGGCCGTCCACTTCAACCTCTTCGAGGACAAACTTGACTGCTAGCTAAACTTGGCCGTCCACTTCAACCTCTTCGAGGACAAACTTGACTGCTAGCTAAACTTGGCCGTCCACTTCAACCTCTTCGAGGACAAACTTGACTGCTAGCTAAACTTGGCCGTCCACTTCAACCTCTTCGAGGACAAACTTGACTGCTAGCTAAACTTGGCCGTCCACTTCAACCTCTTCGAGGACAAACTTGACTGCTAGCTAAACTTGGCCGTCCACTTCAACCTCTTCGAGGACAAACTTGACTGCTAGCTAAACTTGGCCGTCCACTTCAACCTCTTCGAGGACAAACTTGACTGCTAGCTAAACTTGGCCGTCCACTTCAACCTCTTCGAGGACAAACTTGACTGCTAGCTAAACTTGGCCGTCCACTTCAACCTCTTCGAGGACAAACTTGACTGCTAGCTAAACTTGGCCGTCCACTTCAACCTCTTCGAGGACAAACTTGACTGCTAGCTAAACTTGGCCGTCCACTTCAACCTCTTCGAGGACAAACTTGACTGCTAGCTAAACTTGGCCGTCCACTTCAACCTCTTCGAGGACAAACTTGACTGCTAGCTAAACTTGGCCGTCCACTTCAACCTCTTCGAGGACAAACTTGACTGCTAGCTAAACTTGGCCGTCCACTTCAACCTCTTCGAGGACAAACTTGACTGCTAGCTAAACTTGGCCGTCCACTTCAACCTCTTCGAGGACAAACTTGACTGCAAGCTAAACTTGGCCGTCCACTTCAACCTCTTCGAGGACAAACTTGACTGCTAGCTAAACTTGGCCGTCCACTTCAACCTCTTCGAGGACAAACTTGACTGCTAGCTAAACTTGGCCGTACATTGTTATCTTTTTTCTTTTCTTTTTTTTCCCAAGTGTTTCGTTTCACTCCTCAACTGCCTGTTTTTATTTTTCATCGACATTTTTGACGGATATTTGCTAGTTATCATCAGTTTAAAATTAATTTCCAAGTCAATTTTTATTGCTTTTCCTTTTTTAAAATTTGTATTTATTTATTTGGTTACATAAAAAGCTGATTATAAATAATTAATGGGAGGTATTAAAAAAATATGTGGTGTACGTTGTGTGTCATATTATACAACAATTAACATAGGAAAAACTTAATGTTCCTTTTGTTTTCTGTGAAAAGAGAACGGTACCGCTTACGGACCTTCTGTACTCATCAACGTGACGTCGCTTCCTTCCCAGAACACAGGTGGAAGAGATCTGTATCGGTATTGTATAGATCTGTAGCGGTATTGTATAGATCTGTAGCTGTATTGTATAGATCCGTAGCGGTATTGTATAGATCTGTAGCGGTATTGTATAGATCTGTAGCGGTATTGTATAGATGTTGTATAGATCTGTAGCGGTATTGTATAGATCTGTAGCTGTATTGTATAGATCCGTAGCGGTATTGTATAGATCTGTAGCGGTATTGTATAGATCTGTAGCGGTATTGTATAGATGTTGTATAGATCCGTAGCGGTATTGTATAGATCTGTAGCGGTATTGTATAGATCTGTAGCGGTATTGTATAGATGTTGTATAGATCTGTAGCGGTATTGTATAGATCTGTAGCGGTATTGTATAGATCTTTAGCAGTGTTGTATAGATCTGTAGCGGTATGGTTTTGTCATATACTCGACTGTGTCACAATGATATTAACCTTTCAGCCCTCCCGATAACTCCCCCCCCCTTCCCCAACTCACGCCCCCTGGGATCCAAACAATGTTTATTTCACAATGTACTTGAAGACTTGCTTACGTCATTGGCTTCAACTGCTTGTTTTGGGAGGGTGTGTATGGCTGAGTCATGGTCACCGTGGCCTGTAATCACACGAATGACAATGGCGTGGTGAAGGTCATTTCGTGTGATTTCAGACCACAGTGACCTTCACCATACATCTTTTTCTGGTATCCAGTTGTCTGTGGTGGTCACTAAGTGTTGCTTTAAAAAAAAAAAAAAAATTTAAATGCAGTCACATGATATTTAGTTTAACCAATTTTCAGCCACTGAAATATATTAAATATAATACTTTACAGTAAATGATAACAGAAACAAATCCTGTTAACAAATGTTGCCCTGCAGTTGAATAATATGAGTTCGGCATTTCTCTTACAAGAAATGTTTGGATTTCCATTTCAAAGTCCAGGACTTTCTTATCCCTTCATCAGCGTATGCCAGTGACACGCCACCTGACTGTAAAGTCAGACGCCTAACCACTTGTCCTGTGAAATAGAATTTTGAGTGGTGTCCCGTACGTCTACCACCTTCAGATCGGACATCTATACAAAGGCTACGGGTTTTATGACGGGGTAAAAACGTGTTACCAGAAGTTACCTGTTACCGATTTTATTCTGACACTCAGCTCGGTGCCGTTCTAGACCCACGCTAGTTGTATCTAAGCCACGATAGTTGTATCTAAGCCACGCTAGTTGTATCTAAGCCACGCTAGTTGTATCTAAGCCACGCTAGTTGTATCTAAGCCACACTATTTGTATCTAAGCCACGCTATTTGTATCTAAGCCACGCTAGTTGTATCTAAGCCACGCTAGTTGTATCTAAGCCACGCTATTTGTATCTAAGCCACGCTAGTTGTATCTAAGCCATGTAGTTGTATCTATACTTCGCTAGTTGTATTTAACCGCACGCTAGTTGTAGCTAAGCCACGCTAGTTGTATCTAAACCCAAGCCAGTTGTAACTAAGCCACGCTACTTGTATCTAAGCCACGCACATTGTATCTAAACCCAAGCTAGTTGTAACTAAGCCACGCTAGTTGTAGCTAAGCCACGCTAGTTGTATCTAAACCCAAGCCAGTTGTAACTAAGCCACGCTACTTGTATCTAAGCCACGCAAATTGTATCTAAACCCAAGCCAGTTGTAACTAAGCCACGCTACTTGTATCTAAGCCACGCAAATTGTATCTAAACCCAAGCTAGTTGTACCTAAGCCACACAATTGACGGGACGTCAATGACCCTGTTCGTGTGTACCTGTGGAATTTATAAAAGTTCATCGACTGTCACATTTGGTCGACTATCGCGGGATGTGATTAACCAATAGGGCCAATAATTTAAGGGTACGTCAAATATCCACAGTCGTTGTGCAACTAACCGACCCATCCCTAAAAACAAAGTTTGTCTATAAATCCTTTATAAAATGTAAAATGTAATATCGAGTAAGGGGGGGGTGGGGCTGAAAAATTGACAAAACATGCATACAGGTAACGCACTCAATAAGAATTTCTGGTTTCTAAGCGTAACGCAGGAAACAAAAGCTCCAATTAGTGTGTACGAATCATTCAAGCTGCCCCTTAAAAGTTGAGTCCCATGGATCTTCCAAATGCCTGCCATCTCTTTTTTTTGTTTTGTTTACTTAAATGCGTGATGTCCTTGTTCTTAATACAGCAGACCAACTAAAAACAGGGGAGACCATACCAAGTCTTTATTTTCACCATTTAAAGAAATAATAATGTCGAACACAACACAAGAATCATACATAATTGAACGATGAAAGGATCTGCATAACTTGGTTTTGGTAATATTAAACCTTAGCTACTTGATTTGAAAACTTATCTCTTATATACTTTACGCTGCTGGTGGACTGCTTCAGGCTGAAACTGATTGCTTCCTATATAGCGAATTCGGTCGGAGATTATTTTCGTAGCCTTTGCTACATGCTCTGTATTTTGTGACGTATTTGGCTATTGGCGTGCAAAATATAATTCCCGATAACTACCGGTACGCTAAATGATTTTTTTTTAAAAATAACGCCACTCCATTTGGTGCGTAAGTTTTTCTTATGTTTACGGAAATGGAATCGTCTCAATTTAAATATGGTGTAATTAATGTTCGTTTTAAAAGTGGTTGGTACACCAGAACATGAATGTAGCTCATGGGCGAGAAATAAAAAGTGTGCAGTGATGTATCACGGCGGGAAGGGGCTGAACCTAAAGTTTGGGATTCTTAAATGTGCGTCACTTGAGTTCATGTTTTGTCAAGTAACTTTAGTAGATGGGAAGTTCACGCATTGCTGTCGCCAATGTTTGGCGGGCTATAACAAGTATATTTTATTATTTTGGGACATGTACAGACCAAACCTGAGGAATGTGAAGCATTCCTTTAGTTTGTGTATACATAATTTGTTTGATGCCCATCGTTTAGAAAATTAAAATGCTGCATGTTAACATAATGAGCAAAAAAACATAACAAGCTACTCGTGTGCAGAATGGCAATAGACGCCATTAACGTCATGTGTCTTGTGAATTTTCTCCTAAAGGCTTTTCCGGTCGAGCAATGCGTGATTCTCCCGAACCCATTTTGCAATCTGACCCCCGTCACCCCTTCTGAAATGTGATGGTATCACGATGGTATCACGGTGGTATCAGCTTCTAAGGTATCATATTAGAAGTTTTTAGAACGATGGAAAATGACGGATTTTTCGATTTTTTTTGTTAAAAGAAATAAAAACCAGGCAAGGGGGACCCAAGGGGATTTTAAGAAGAATGTTCGATTTTTCTAAGGAAGTTGACTGTATCCGTTTAAATGTTGTCAAATGTCAAGTTTGGCGTATATTGACTGGAAGTGATAAAGTATCTTTGTGGTTAATGGCGTCATATATATATATATATAATACTTGCTTTTATAGTGTAGATTTTGTAGTTGAAAAATTATTCACATTAAAATATTAACCATTTTTTTAATATTCCGTTTTTAATATTATTTTTGGCAACTTTTCATAATGGCCAAATTGTCATTCATCCTGATTAACAACTGAACATATCATCTCTTAAATTTGGACTATCACATTGTGCGCAGTTGTCAGTGTTTGCGGTCGTCAGTGTTCGCAATGGTCTGTTTTTGAAGTTTTCATTGGAAGCCATGTTCTGGCCCGCATACGGCCCGCGGTTGATTTAAAAAAAAAAATTGAACATTTTATGGTGAAAATATGTTCAAACACCTTTCATTGATTCAGTATTGTTGGGAAATCACGCCGAGAGCACAGGAGAAGTTGTAACATGGAAAATGAGAAGGTCACAAAAGCTAAAGAGTGAGAGGGCTTGATGGGTAGCAGCTTTTTATGTTTAGCAAAGCAGCAGGGCAACCAACCATTTTGGAACCTGGGTGACGTGAAAATCGGACACTATCTTCTCATTTAGTTCTGTTGCTTGTACAGGAGGGGCGTCACGGGTCGCGGGTTTAAATACTAACTGCGTTGGGAACGATGACGAGATAAAGCCAAGAGTAACTTGATCTGTTGCTATTTGGTCATTGTAGAAATGTCTTTGCCCACCCCCACCCAAACCCTACCCCCAGACGGGACCACGTTAGATGGATTAAGCAGGTGAGCACCGCGACTGAACTACTGCGCTTTGTCCTACAGTAATGACGTACAGAGCTAGCCTTGTGTTTTCGTCTTGCGGTTGACGTTTTTTTTTGTCTATGTGGAGGGAGAGTTCCTAGAGGATCTAACATTTCCGTCATAGACTGTCAGATGAATGTCACGGTTATTGGACAACGCTAGATAAGATTGCAGGCACGTCACTCATAAATGGACAAATTGCATCGACGGCTGATGAAGTATTTACGATCATTCCCCACTCAAAATGTATTGCTTCCTTTACTAGGCCAGTTGACATCACGAAATTTCCCACGCTTTAAAAAGCATCATTGGGTTTTTGAAAGTGTGTGTGTAGATTTTACTATGAAAAAAATAGTTCATCAAGTACTTTTTAGATTGTTTTGAACAAGTTAGTTTAAAATTGAGATTTGAGTGTTGTTTTAAGTGTTAAATTATGATCTCATTTGTCCGTTATTCCGCCCAAATAGCACAGCCCACTGGTGCATACACGACACAAGGCGAACATATTCTTACTGCTTAATCGGACTCAAGATACCACTCTTCAACTATTTCTGCTCCCACACACGCACGTATTGGTCACGTTCCACTGAGTTTGACGAAGTAAAATAATCTGTGGGTATGTCCTCCTAGTTTTAATTAAAAATATAATGGTTCTCAAAGTCAGGGGGGGGGGGTCAAACTTACAAAAGTTTAAATTCCTTCCAAAAATCAGATTTGAAGTCTCTGTGACCGTTTTCCAATTTTTACTCAAGCTTTAATGGTATTTTTCATCAGCGTAAAAAAAAGTTACTTCTGAGTGATAATTAGTTAAAGCACATTTTAAAATTCTCAGCAATTTCATGTTATAATTCCCATTAAAAATTTTTTGTTACACTGAAGCAGCTAAGGAATTGACACAATCCCTGTTTTCCTCTCGGATACTACATTGCAAGTAAGTGTTTTTAATTGCTATTTTTTTACTTTGTTTGTTGGCTGAACGAGGCTTCTTTTCCGACACGTTCGTTGATTCGCTGCGTCCTTTTTTAAGCTTTCACATATGTTTTTCCCTTGTTACCTAGTTTGATTTCATTTGCTCCCCTGTATTATCATTTAAAGTAGCACAATGCTGTCCACTGGATGGTATTCAGGCTATCTTCACCCAAGGTCTTGGATTGTCCCTAGCGTGACCAGAAGGTAACTCTTGCGCCACCTACACTAATCTGACTATGACGTAGTTGCCATCCTATATGTCCGGATGAGTGCTATACCTGGCAGGTGCGATGCTCCTCCTAGATTTTGAATCGACAGTGCCAACTTGTATAAAGATTAAATTATTCCTCAGTTATTTCATCGTTCTCTCTGACCTTTCTATAAGTTGACATTTTTATACCCTTTTTTTATGCAGTGTAGATTGTATTATGTTTTTGTCATGGATGATTCATGTTCGTTACTGATTATTATAAGTAGTGATTAAATTAAATTAAAATCAAATTATTTGTCGAGCTCATTGTATGTGCCCGTGTAACAATGGTATCGTCATAGTTAGACTTACTACCCCGTGGTTACGTTTTACATAGATGGACGTATGTCGCACTATAATCGTTATGGCCAAGTATCTGGTCTTGTAGCACTATAATCGTTATGGCCAAGTATCTGGTCTTGTAGCATTATAATCGTTATGGCCAAGTATCTGGTCTTGTAGCACTATAATTGTTATTGCCAAGTATCTGGTCTTGTAGCATTATAATCGTTATGGCCAAGTATCTGGTCTTGTAGCACTATGATCGTTATGGCCAAGTATTTGGTCTTGTAGCACTATAATCGTTATGGCCAAATATCTGGTCTTGTAGCACTATAATCGTTATGGCCAGGTATCTGGTCTTCTAGCATTATGATCGTTATGGCCAAGTATCTGGTCTTGTAGCAATATAATGGTTATGGCCAAGTATCTGGTCTTGTAGCACTATACTCGTTATGGCCAAGTATCTGGTCTTGTAGCATTATAATCGCTATGGCCAAGTATCTGGTCTTGTCGCATTATAATCGCTATGGCCAAGTATCTGGTCTTGTAGCATTATAATCGCTATAGCCAAGTATCTGGTCATGTAGCATTATAATCGTTATGGCCAAGTATCTGGTCTTGTAGCATTATAATCGTTATGGCCAAGTATCTGGTCTTGTAGCATTATAATCGTTATGGCCAAGTATCTGGTCTTGTAGAATTATAATCGTTATGGCCAAGTATCTGGTCTTGTAGCACTATAATCGTTATGGTCAAGTATCTGGTCTTGTAGCATTATAATCGTTATGGCCAAGTATCTGGTCTTGTAGCATTATAATCGCTATGGCCAAGTATCTGGTCTTGTAGCACTATAATCGCTATGGCCAAGTATCTGGTCTTGTAGCATTATAATCGTTATAGCCAAGTATCTGGTCTTGTAGCACTATAATCGTTATGGTCAAGTATCTGGTCTTGTAGCATTATAATCGTTATGGCCAAGTATCTGGTCTTGGAGGTTAACTCGAGGATCGTTTACTTCAGAGTGACAGAGCTTAAAATAGGTTTGGGATATTTTTGAACATAAACTTAGTGAGATGTTCCTGGGCGTACACACATCTCATGTAGATTCCCAGCGCAAAACTGTGTACTTCTCAAAACTGTGTACTTCTCAAAACTGAGTACTTCTCAAAACGGTGTACTTCTCAAAACGGTGTACTTCTCAAAACTGTGTACTTCTCAAAACGGTGTACTTCTCAAAACGGTGTACTTCTCAAAACGGGGTACTTCTCAAAACTGTGTACTCTCAAAACTGTGTACTTAATCATGTTCATACTTTGAATAGCTTGTTAAATCCAGAGTTATCCGCTATGACTATTCAATAATTGTCATACTTTCAATAACCTGTTAAATGCAGAGTCATCTCACATGCCTATTTAATACCTGTCATGCTGTCGATAATCCAGAAAAAGCCTTTGTTATCCAGAGTTGTCCAACATATTAATTTCCAATTTTTAGTGTTAAAGGTTTCTCCGTGCAAATAACTTTTTTCATTATACTATTTATCTTTTCACAAAATGTCCTTTTACTTAGCTTTTTTTTTAATTCTCTTTTTTTTCTCCTTTCTATCCCTTGTTACCATACACTAAGAACACATAAAGCTACAGTTCCAAAGACCTGTCATCTCTCTTTTGTAAACGAAATGTAAAACTTCGCTTCCACCAACCACCCACTCGGTAAGGTTACATACAAGCAAGAAATAACAACCAATTATTTGTCTCCCTGATTCCATCTGCCTTATTGTTTTTTTTTTAATGATTAATTCCTTTATATTTACTTCGCCTTTGTTCGCGTGTTTCTTTCTTTCTGTCTGAATGTGTGCCAAAATCCTCGGACGAATCATTGACCCACTTCCAGCTGGAACTTGGCACGAAGATTTGTTGATGAAATTCTACTAAATTTTCAGCACAAACAGACCCCACCCCCCTCCCCCCGACTCCAACACCCAAAACTTTATTCTTTTCTGTTCTTTAAGGGGAAGATAAAGGAAATAAGATGCCACTGATTTCACGAAAAAAAATTCCCGACATACATTTTTCTTTAACTATCGCAAGTACGTTTTGCGCGTAATACTGTCTTCTGTTTTCGTGGGGAAAAAAAAACATGCATTTAAAGGATTTATACCGAAAAACTTTGTTTTTAGGGATTGCTTGATTCTTCCTTTTATTATGTCCTGAATGTTGATCTGTTCCAATAAATGATATGAAAAGTGTTAAAGGTCTTTGCTGAATAACCGCACAACACACCACCAAACTGCACCCCCCCCCCAAAAAAAAAAAAAAAAAAAAAAAAACTTCAGATTCTAATATGATTAAGAGGGTTTGCTTTACGACATCATTACAAAATGAAATAGCTCCTCCATTTAGCTTTATTTTCTTTGAGTTTGTCTGTCATCCGTTTTTCTATTCCAGTTTGTTTGCATCCTTTGTTTTATTCCAGTTTGTCTGTCATCCGTTGTTCTATTCGAGTTTGTCTGTGATCCGTTGTTCTATTCCAGTTTGTTTGCATCCTTTGTTCTATTCCAGTTTGTCTGTCATCCGTTGTTCTATTCGAGTTTGTCTGTGATCCGTTGTTCTATTCCAGTTTGTTTGCATCCTTTGTTCTATTCCAGTTTGTCTGTCATCCGTTGTTCTATTCCAGTTTGTTTGCATCCTTTGTTTTATTCCAGTTTGTCTGTCATCCGCTGTTCTATTCGAGTTTGTCTGTGATCCGTTGTTCTATTCCAGTTTGTCTGTGATCTGTTGTTCTATTCCAGTTTGTCTGTCATCCGTTGTTCTATTCCAGTTTGTCTGAGATCCGTTGTTTTATTCCAGTTTGTCTGTCATCCGTTGTTCTATTCCAGTTGGTCTGTCATCCGTTGTTCTATTCCAGTTTGTCTGTGATCCGTTGTTCTATTCCAGTTTGTCTGTGATCCGTTGTTCTATTCCAGTTTGTCTGTGATCCGTAGTTTTATTCCAGTTTGTCTGAAATCCGTTGTTCTATTCCAGTTTGTCTGTCATCCGTTGTTCTATTCCAGTTTGTCTGTCATCCGTTTTTCTATTCCAGTTTGTCTGACATCCGTTGTTCTATTCCAGTTTGTCTGTCATCCGTTGTTCTATTCCAGTTTGTCTGTCATCCGTTGTTCTATTCCAGTTTGTCTGTGATCCGTTGTTCTATTCCAGTTTGTCTGTCATCCGTTGTTCTATTCCAGTTTGTCTGTCATCCTTTGTTCTATTCCAGTTTGTCTGTCATCCGTTGTTCTATTCCAGTTTGTTTGCATCCTTTGTTTTATTCCCTATTTAGAGTTTTGGGACGATCCCGGTATTCTCAAGCAGAATTTAATCCTCTACATGTGACCTCAATAGTGCACATTGACGGTGTTCCCGAACTTTAGTTACGCCTCTACATATGCCCACAACAGTGCACGTTCCCGGTCTTGACAACCTGTAGTTACGCCTCTACATATGCCCACAACAGTGCACGTTCCCGGTCTTGACAACCTGTCGTTACGCCTCTACATATGCCCACAACAGTGCACGTTCCCGGTCTTGACAACCTGTAGTTACGCCTCTACATATGCCTACAACAGTGCACGTTCCCGGTCTTCACAACCTGTATCTTCGTTGGCAATATATAATTGCGGTCGCTATTTCCCTTGAACGGGATAAAACTCAAGCATGCCAGTTCCATGGGGAAGTACCTCGACTGACCTCTTCTGGTCACCATTCGTCTGATCATCCGTCTTTTACGTCATTGAAATCTAATTCCGTAAGTCCAGACATGTCGATGCCCCCCCCCCCTCCAACCCAAACTCTTAGACTGAGCATGTGAGTGTGTACAGGCATTTTCAGCGTCCAGACCAGGGTCGCTTAGATATGGGCTATGTCTTACTTACTGTGCCCCTGACGATGGCATTGTGTCGACATTTGATTAATGGGCAGCATATGGGCGAGACAAATGAATGCAATAGATGCTCGCTATAGATAAGCATTGTGTCGAGACTTATAGGTTGTGACGGGAATGGGAAGCTGTTGGCCGACTTTGTTACTCAGCAAATTGTGCTAGAGTAGACATAAGAAACTCAGACAGTGTCTTTTAACCGTAGGACAGGGTCACAGATGAGCAATTGACTTATGATTTTACGTCAATAACTATTTAAGTTATTACACAATAGAGCAGGGGTTGGGAAACTTTTTGTCTGAGAGAGCCATGGACACCACATATTTTGAAAAGTAATTCTGTTAGTTATATTTAAAACTAAAAATTCAAGTAAATGTGTGCATTTTGTGTAATTTCAACACTAAAAATGCAATAATTATGTCTCTGAATTTTTTTAAATAACATCACAGAATGTAAGTTGAAACGACACAAACAATCAGTAAGCTATCACAGATTTATTGAAACAACACCATAACAATCATTAAGCTATCACAGAATGTAAGTTGAAACAATACAGTTAGAAGTTACCATTCGGTTATTTCGTCATCATATATTTGCACCGTAATTTTTTGTTATAAAACGAATAAATCAACGTTTGTTGTTTAAAACACTTTACCATAGGATGTTATAGCTGTTACTGAAATACAATCAGGGTCCAGTTGCCTTGTCTGTACGAGAATGATTGGGATCATATGATGAACATGTTCAGTTAGGACTTCTTTTCAGATAAAACTTTCTATTTAGCATTTTTTGTTTATCCTGTTTCAATGGGTTTCACAATATACAGAAATGTTACTGCATCTTTCACAAGTCAATACATTTTTAAGTAAATATTCTATCTCCACTATTTACCACTTTTCATTTTTTTTGACTGCGTGTAGGGCTTCACTTGAGATGATGGCATTCTCTGTAAAGTTCTTAAAGCCTTAAAATATCACCTGTCGGCTGATTTCATTTCCAACCCTTCTTAACACTGAATGCACACTTTGTCTGGTTTAAAGGAAATAAAAAAGTATGTTGTGTACCGTCTACACTTTAAATAAAGAGGTTCAGAGAAGGTTTATCCTGTGCCGAAGGAATGCGCGGCTCCTGGTAATCTCCGTGTAATTTCCCGGTAAGAGTAATGGTTGTGTTACAAGTAACATAAAACATGTTTGCAAAAGAAGGTGTTGTTTTTTTTAACAGGAAGTTTCCAGGATTGAAAACTTTAGCTTTAACACATGTGAGACCTAAGATAATGGGAACAATGACATATTTATTCAGGTCTGCTTATGTCAACACATCAACTCATGTCCGCTCATTTTAACACATCAATTCGTGTCTGTTTATTTTAACGTATCAAATTCAGGTCTGCTTATTTTAACGTGTTAATTCAGGTCTGCTTATTTTAACATATTGTTATGGGGAGCTTGTTTACATAATATTTCTCGTGCGTGCCCTCTGATTGACCCCACATGAGACGCTGTGTTCACAAAGGGGTGTGGCGTAGGTCTTTGAAGTGGCTTGTTTACAATCGGCTTCCAATTACGCATTGGGTAGATTGTTTTCGGGTAATTCCTGGAATATACTCCTTAACCCGAGATATGTAAACAACACGTCATAAGCCCTTCTCGAAGCATCTTACTCTACATATATATAAGGGATTGACAGGCACGACGAGGGAGATTTTTGAGATAGATTCTCTTAACAATTACGAGGCGTGTTTTATTCTTTGTGTATTTGTGTGCTCCTACTTATATGTGTTTATTTCGCATTATTTATTGGCATCATTATTTCTAATTGTATTAACTGTGTACCGGTACGACATCTGCCATACTTTATTTCGCATTATTTATTGGCATCATTATTTCTAATTGTATTAACTGTGTACCGGTACGACATCTGCCATACTGTAAGTTGAAGATTGTAATTTTATTTTATTTTATTTTGTAATTATCTTAAGACTTAATAAATCTTAATTAATTGTAACTAGAAACTGTTTTGGGTCGTATCTTTAATATTGTTGATTATATGGTATCGTCCTTTGTTAGGCACTGTTTACAACGAGCCAATTAAAATTAAAATAGGAGATTAATTTCTCCCAATACAAGTCAGTGCGTAACAATATCAATTCAGGTCTGTTTGTTTTAACATATCAATTCAGGTCTGTTTGTTTTAACATATCAATTCAGGTCTGCTTATTATAACATATCAATTCAGGTCTGCTTATTTTAACATATCAATTTAGGTCTGTTTATTTTAACATCTCAATTCAGGTCTTTTTATTTTAACATATCAATTTAGGTCTGCTTATTTTAACATATTAAATTAGGTCATTTTGTTTTAACATATCAATTCATTCTGCTTATTTTAACATATCAATTTAGGTCTGCTTATTTTAACATATCAATTCGTGTCTGCTTATTGTAACATAACAATGTTGGTCTGCTTATTTTAACATTGGAATTTAATAAACACACAGCAACAAAAAATGCAACCAAAAAAATAAATAATAAAATAACACCTCTACAGTCGAGTCAAGCGTAAATATCCACTTCACCATTTTTATCTCTTCTCTGAAAAGTATTACAGGACTAGACAAGAGAGGTGAAACTACCCAACACTATAAAACATCTCTGGCTTTTTACCTTTATTCATTTAGTTCGGTTTTAGTTAAATTTCAAGCACTATGCTTTACTGGGAAAAATTCAATCCTTGTGTGCCTTGTATGTGTACGAGTTTCTTTTCTAAAAGTTCCTATAAATGTTTGCACACTAGATTTTACCACGTGCCCTGCAGTAACCTGTCGTTTTGGCTCCAATCGTGCAGCTGGTGGGGCTCATCACAGTGTGAGTTTGGCACTGTTTTTATTCGGTCAGTGCTTCTGTGTTTCCCAATGCTTTAATGCAGTTTAACATTGACCATTTACCTTAAAAACACTTTATAGGGGTACAAGTAAGTGAATTATGATTTATGATGGAAGACCGCCTTTTTTCACTTTATCATACTATAGATATTGAACCGACGGAAGAGAAAATCAAATGATTTTTTCCACAAACCGACACTAATAGAAAACAGAGCTCTGATGCTAAGCGTGACTTAAGTCTCCTAACATGGTTAGCACTGGATTCGGATTTCGTAGTGAGTATGACAACAATGAAAAACAAGGGGGCTGTGCAAATATGAGGGAGAGATACCAGATATAAGATGAAAAACACAAACAACATAAGGAGAAAGTAAACATTTTATGGTGTACGGTTTGGGCAGAATTTCACAATTATATTTGACGTGGCTTGATTATTTTACATGCGTCTGCTTCGTGACCCACAAACTGATTTGTAACGGGCCCATGGGTAATATTCAAATAATTTATTAAATGTCGTCATTGCGGCAAAGGTCGTGTGCATTTTGGTGGCCCCTGCCACTTTTCAATTATGCGCCCCTTGCATTGCAAGCTGATAATTTCAACAACAACAAAAATGTCTACATCAAACATTTGGGCCCCTTGAATATCCGGGGGCCCCCTGCAGCAGCCGGGGCTTCAAGGTCCACGGTAAATTAAACTAAAACCTGAAACATTTTTAAAGTGCGGTGCTCTGCCTGTTAAGTAAACATGTTGGGTTACATTCTACCTCTAGCTTCTACTAGATAGTTTATAGATCTTGTTCTGTAGAGCCCGCTACACACAGGTTATGACTACGATTTTAGGAATAGGATCACTATTTAAAATGAAACTCGAGTGTTAAACCAAACAAACTAACACCCAGGTTTTCAAAGATTTTTTCCTTTTTTTTTTTTTCTTTTTGACAACCCGGTAGTTTGCTTTCGTGGTCGGGTACCGGGTCGAAAGCCGGAAGTTAAGAGACGCTGGGTTGAGGGAAAGCAGCAATATAAGGAAAGGCCACCAAAAGAAGCTTACATTAAGTATAAAACAATGAAGCGATGGTGCCCATTAGACTCAACAACCCGGTTCCTTTAATATAGTAGCTCTTCAATATGGAGATGTCCCTTAAATCCTCTCTGAACCACCGGTGCTAATAGTTAGCACTGAACCACATCCTATGTTCGGTGTTAATTGTTAACATTTAACCACATCCTATGTACGGTGCTAATAGTTAGACTAATTGGTAGACTTCTTTTTTAACAATCAATGATTTGCGTCTTTCATTTAAAATATGATAACTATTTCATTTAGATTTTTTTTATAATTTAAAATTTTCATAAATTTCTAGAACTGTGTGGAGTAATTGTGCATGTTTTGGGCAGACGACTAGATTTACGGAAATGATGATGGTTTTCTCCCCTTTAAAGTTTAAATTTTAAATTAATTATTCGTACGCCTTTTGAACTAAGCATTTATTTTTAAAAATAATGTTGCCACTAAACTAGCACAAAGATGGCCTTGGTATGAGGATCGACATCGAATCATTAAGTGCATCTTAAGCACCGTGCTATCTCAAGTAAGTTGTGAATCCCTGGCGTGAAGGATTCCATTAAAAGATGCCCCAGCGTAGGACCCACTCCGAGACCCCCTTTCATTCCTTCTGGACCTTTTCATTTCCTTCCGTCAACTGCACCGATCTCTGATACTTGAACTATTAAAGTATGATTGGCGAGTCTGTTGTAGGGCGTACTTTGAAACATCAGCGGAAGCCTTTTAGGGACAAGTATTTCCATTGTTGGCTTCATCCCTCTATACTTGACTTTGAGCGGGAGACCAGGTCGGCAGGTTCATTAAGAAGTTGATGATCTTTTGAGCGGTACAGTCAAGCACGTGGGGCGTTGGTTACGCATGGCTAACAGTCCACGGTGTCGAGCAGATCGAAATTAGTCTTCAGCCCTTATAGACACATACGCTACTGGAGTAAATTCAGTACCAGTCAGTGGCGCATACAAAACGAAATGGCTATCACGTGATGCGTCGAATAACTAGATGAGTTGAAGTTGTTTGTTCCAGGTTTTGATCTTTTTTTTAATTTTTCATCTGTTGGTTCGAAAGAAGCCTTAAACCCCCACCCCCAACACCCACCCCCAGCCCCCACCCCAACCCCCACCCCAACAACCCCTAAAAGATATCCCCACGCCTTTACGAGTCAACCACTTAATAAACGAGGGACCTTAATTTGGAGGCTCCGTGAAAGAATAGGTGGCACCATGTATCTACTTCCTAAATCAGTGCAATAGATAGATAGATAGATAGATAGATAGATAGATAGATAGATAGATAGATAGATAGATAGATAGATAGATAGATAGATAGATAGATAGATAGATAGATAGATAGATAGATAGATAGATAGATAG
>CAXITT010000898.1:239584-253252 GCA_964033795.1 Lymnaea stagnalis | reverse complement strand
TTTGGGTTCAATCTATTGGAGGTTTCACTCTTTCCTCTTTGGGTTCAATCTATTGGAGGTTTCACTCTTTCCTCTTTGGGTTCAATCTATTGGAGGTTTCACTCTTTCCTCTTTGGGTTCAATCTATTGGAAGTTTCACTCTTTCCTCTTTGGGTTCAATCTGTTGGAGGTTTCACTCTTTCCTCTTTGGGTTCAATCTATTGGATGTTTCACTGTTTCCTCTTTGGGTTCTGCACTTTACCATCCCTATTCAAGGGACAAACGAGAGACATTGACTGAAAGATGGGGAAGACTGGGTTATGACATGTTCAGAACATCTCAATGTATGAACATGTTTTGAAGGTCTTTGACTGACGTAGATGGTGTGAGAGACAGTTTTGGTGGAGCTGGGAGTCAGGTTCAGGTGCTGTAAGGGGCAGGGTCAGTGGGTGCGGGAGTCTTGGTCAGTGGGTGCGGGAGTCAGGGCCATTGGGTGCGGGAGTCTTGGTCAGTGGGTGCGGGAGTCAGGGTCAGGAGTGTGAGAGACAATATTAGTAGATAAATAAAAATAATAATAAGACGTCTTATATAGCGTGGTACCCCAGCCTAGGGCCTGGCTCACCGCGCTTTACATAAACATTGTATCAAAAGAGACATAATCATGACATTAAAAAAAATACATTTATGAAATAGAAGCGTGAGGCAAGGGATAAAAAATATCCAGGATATCATTTTTCTTTTAAATTTTATTAGAATTTATTATGGCGGTAAAAGCTTGATGGTGTGAAGGAAATATATTGATTTATTGATTTCTTTACAAAATCTTGATCGAATGCGGAATTTTTTTTTTTTTTTTTTTTAAAATTCAGATTGTTTTTAGACTACGGGAAATATTTGTAAAATCAAGATTAAGGTGCAAGAAATGATTTGAAAAGCATACTAAGATATAGTATGTTCCCACCATTCAAAAGCATGTATTGCTTATAAAGGAGTCTGAAAGATATAGTATGTTCCCACCATTCAAAAGCATGTATTGCTTATAAAGGAGTCTGAAAGATATAGTATGTTGCCACCATTCAAAAGCATGTATTGCTTATAAAGGAGTCTGAAAGATATAGTATGTTGCCACCATTCAAAAGCATGTATTGCTTATAAAGGAGTCTGAAAGATATAGTATGTTCCTACCATTCAAAAGCATGTATTGCTTATAAAGGAGTCTGAAAGATATAGTATGTTCCCACCATTCAAAAGCATGTATTGCTTATAAAGGAGTCTGAAAGATATAGTATGTTCCCACCATTCAAAAGCATGTATTGCTTATAAAGGAGTCTGAAAGATATAGTATGTTGCCACCATTCAAAAGCATGTATTGCTTATAAAGGAGTCTGAAAGATATAGTATGTTCCCACCATTCAAAAGCATGTATTGCTTATAAAGGAGTCTGAAAGATATATTATGTTCCCACCATTCAAAAGCATGTATCGCTTATAAAGGAGTCTGAAAGATATATTATGTTCCCACCATTCAATAGCATGTATCGCTTATAAAGGAGTCTGAAAGATATATTATGTTCCCACCATTCAATAGCATGTATCGCTTATAAAGGATGCTGAAAGATATATTATGTTCCCACCATTCAATAGCATGTATCGCTTATAAAGGATGCTGAAAGATAGTATGTTCCCACCATTCAATAGCATGTATCGCTTATAAAGGATGCTGAAAGATATTATGTTCCCAACATTCATAGCATATATCGCTTATAAATGATGCTGAAAGATATTATGTTCCCAACATTCATAGCATCTATCACTTATAAAGGAGTCTGAAAGATATATTATGTTCCCACCATTCAATAGCATGTCACGTTCATTAAGGAGTCTGAAAGATGTCATGTTCGCATTCTTCTTTTACATATGACTTGTTTCAATTTAATTCATGATTTAACTATTTTTTGAACATCGTTAATTGTATTTAAACGAAAGATATTTTTATCCTAATATCCGATATTTAAAAATAAAAATCCCATTGGGATCAGAGGAGAACAATAAATATGTTTTGGGTAAACAGTTTTATTGAAATTTTAAAAATTAAATTCACAGATTTATCGAGATTTTATAACAGGATTTTATATGCATTTGGCGTTGCAATAAAGAATGGACTGGTTGTGGGTTCAATCTATTGGAGGTTTCACTCTTTCCTCTTTGGGTTCAATCTATTGGAGGTTTCACTCTTTCCTCTTTGGGTTCAATCTATTGGAGGTTTCACTCTTTCCTCTTTGGGTTCAATCTATTGGAGGTTTCACTCTTTCCTCTTTGGGTTCAATCTATTGGAGGTTTCACTCTTTCCTCTTTGGGTTCAATCTATTGGAGGTTTCACTCTTTCCTCTTTGGGTTCAATCTATTGGAGGTTTCACTCTTTCCTCTTTGGGTTCAATCTATTGGAGGTTTCACTCTTTCCTCTTTGGGTTCAATCTATTGGAGGTTTCACTCTTTCCTCTTTGGGTTCAATCTATTGGAGGTTTCACTCTTTCCTCTTTGGGTTCAATCTATTGGAGGTTTCACTCTTTCCTCTTTGGGTTCAATCTATTGGAGGTTTCACTCTTTCCTCTTTGGGTTCAATCTATTGGAGGTTTCACTCTTTCCTCTTTGGGTTCAATCTATTGGAGGTTTCATTCTTTCCTCTTTGGGTTCAATCTATTGGAGGTTTCACTCTTTCCTCTTTGGGTTCAATCTATTGGAGGTTTCACTCTTTCCGCTTTGGGTTCAATCTATTGGAGGTTTCACTCTTTCCTCTTTGGGTTCAATCTAATGGAGGTTTCACTCTTTCCTCTTTGGGTTCAATCTATTGGAGGTTTCACTCTTTCCTCTTTGGGTTCTGGACTTTACAATCCCTATTCAAGGGACAAACGAGAGACATTGACTGAAAGATGTGGAAGACTGGGTTATGACATGTTCAGAACATCTCAATGTAAGAACATGTTTTGAAGGTCTTTGACTGACGTAGATGGTGTGAGAGACAGTTTTGGTGGAGCTGGGAGTCAGGGTGAGGTGCTGTAAGGGGCAGGGTCAGTGGGTGCGGGAGTCAGGGTCAGTGGGTGCGGGAGTCAGGGTCATTGGGTGCGGGAGTTAGGGCCATTTTTCTTTTAAATTTTATTAGAATTTATTATGGCGGTAAAAGCTTGATGGTGTGAAGGAAATATATTGATTTATTGATTTCTTTACAAAATCTTGATCGAATGCGGACATTTTTTTTTTAAAATCCAGATGGTGCATAGACTACGGGAAATAATTGTAAAATCAAGATTAAGGTGCAAGAAATGATTTGAAAAGCATACCGGTTGTAAAAAGTTTAAAAACCTTTGAGATATGAGTATTATAAACGTTACTTAACTGCATTTGAATTATTTTTTAAATACAAATCCTTTAAAATGTTATTTTTTTCGTGATAAAATGGGTGTTTATATATATAATGATTCTTGTATCTGATTAATTTCAAATGAATTTCAATTTACTGATCGAGTTGTTGTTATTCAGCTGATCCAGTTGTGATAATTCAGCTGATCCAGTTGAGCTAGTTTAGTTCATCCAAGTTTTGGGAAGTCAACTTAACCATTTGTAGTCCAAACTCTGTTCACATGTGGTATGCTTCACAATTAATGTTCCCTATTCTTAGTATTGTGACCATCAACTGAAAGGCCCAACAATTGTTAAAATAATTACAACTTTTTTTAATCAATATTTATTTAAATGATGTTACACTGTCATAAATTAAGTGATAGATGAAATGATAGTTTATGGTCCCGAAACCTGACGGGGACTTTCAGTCCCATAACAAGGTTTAAAACTGGAACCCATCAGCCGAAGTAAAAATATAAATATTACAGTGAATACATAATTGATGGATTTAGATATGTTTGCTAAAGTAATTTCCCATTTTCACCACAGCTTTCAGTAGCTTAAAACTGTAAGCACTTAAGTTTAATAAGTAAACAGTCCCCACAACTCCCCCCCCCCCACACGCCCCCCCCCAAAAAAAAATGTGTTCGGCTATGTGATCGATTTCTATCTGATGTATTTCGAACTCGCTGTAATGATCTCAAGAAATAGTCCTAAAATATTTATAAAATTAACTGTGACGATATGGAGCAGACTTAAAAATTTCATTGTAGTAACGAAACCTACTTAGAACACCCCCCCCCCACACACCTTTTTGTGACGGCAGGTCGAGTTATTCCCCTGATTGCCGTCTCCCCTAGTTGAGATCCACTGAACTGACGGATATGTTAACCAGCGATCCAAAGAACTGACTGATATGTTGAGCTGCGATATAATAAACTGACGGATATGTTGAGAAGCGATCCACTGAACTGACGGATGTGTTGACCAGCCATCCACTGAACTGACGGATATATTGACCAGCGAACTGAACTGACGGACATATTGACCAGCGATCCTACGAACTGACGGAAATGTTGACCAGCAAACTGAACTGACGGATATGTTGAAAATCGATCCACTAAACTGACATATATGTTGACCAGCGATCCACTGAAATGACGGCTATATTAACAATGGATACACTGATATGACAGTTAGTTTGACCAACGATCCACTGAACTGACGGATATGTTGACCAGCGATCCACTGAACTGACGGATATGTTGACCAGCCATCCACTGAACTGATGGAAAGTTTGACCAGCGATCTACTGACATAACAAATGTTGACCAGCGATCTACTAAACTGGCGGCTATGTTAACCATCGATCAACTGAACTGACGGATATGTTGACTATCGATCTACTGAACTGACGGATAGTTTGACCAGCGATCCACTAAACTGACAGAAATGTTGACCACTAATCCACTGCACTGACAGCTATGTTGACCAGCAATTCAATGAACTGACGGATAGTTTGACCAGCGATCCACTGTACTGACGGATTTATTGACCAGCGAATGAACTGACGGTATATTAATCAGTGATTCATTGAACTGACAGACATGTTGACCAGCGATCCGAGTAACAGACGGATATGTTGACCAGCGATTCACTAAACTGACGGATATTTTGAACAGCAAACTGAACTGTAGGATATCTTGGCCAGCGATGCACTCAACTTTTGGATATTTTTAACAGCGAACTGAACTAACGGATACGTTGACCAGAGTAATGAACTGAGGATATGTCGAGAAGCGAACCACTAAAATGACAGCTATTTTCACTGCGATCCACTGAACTGACGGATACTTTTACCAGCGATCCACTGAACTGACAGATATGGTGACTAGCGGTCCAGAGAACTAACGGATATGTTGATCTGCGATCAACTAAACTGACGGATATGTTGACCTGCGATCCACTGAAATGACGGATATGTTCACCAACGATACACTGAAATGACAGATATGTTGACCAGCGATCCACTTAACTAACGGATATGTTGACCTGCGATGCACTGAACTGAGAGATATGTTGACCAGCGAACAAAACTGACGGCAATGTAAACCAGCGATCCACTGAACTGACGGGTATGTTGACCAGCGATCCAATGAACAGACCGATATGTTGACAAGCGGTCCACTGCAATGACGGATATGTTGACAAGCGATCCACTAAACAGATGGATATGTTGACCAGCGATCTAATAGACTAACGGATAGTTTGACCAGCGATCCACTGAACTGAAATATTTGTTGACCAGTGAACTGAACTGATGTCTATGTTAACCATCGATCTACTAAACTGACAGATATATTGACAAGCGATCTAATGAAATAACGGATATGTTGACCTGCACTCAAATGAACTGACGGATATGTTGACCAGCGATCAACTGAATTTACTGATATGTTCACCATGCGATCCACTGAACCGACGAATATGTTTACCAGCGATTAACTGAACTGAAGGATATGTTGACCAGAAAACCACTGAACTCACTGATATGTTGACCAGCGAACTAACCTGACGGTTATGTTGTCCAGCATGATTTATGAAGGATTATTTGACAAGCGAACTAAACTGACATCTATGTTAATAAGCAAAACAATAAACTAACGCATATGTGAACCAGCTATCCACTGAACTGACGGATATGTTGACAAGCGATCCCAAGAACTGACTGATATGTGGACCAGTAATCCACTGAACTGACGGATATATTGAACAGCGGCCCACTGCACTGACGGCTATGTATACCAGCGATCTGATCTGACGGCTATGTTTAACAGTGAACAGAACTGACTGAAATGTTCACCAGCGAACTGAACTGATGGATATGTTGACCAGCGATCCACTGAACTGACAAATATGCTGACCAGAGATCTACTGAAGTGATGGATATGTTGACCAGCGATCTACTAAAATGAGTGCTATGTCAACCATCGATCCACTGAACTGACGTATATGTTACCAGCGATCCACTGAACTGACGTATATGTTGAACAGCGATCCACTGGACTGACGGCTCTATTGACCAGCGAACTGTACTGACGGCTATGTTAACCATCGATCAACTGAACTGACGGATATGTTCACCAGTGATCCACTGAACTGATGGATATGTTGACCTTTGATCAACTGAACTGACGGATATGTTGACAAGCGATCAACTGAACTGACAGATATGTTCACCAGCGATCCACTGAACTGACAGCTATGCTGACCAGAGATCTACTGAACTGACGGATATGTTGACCAGAAATCCCCTAACTTACGGATATGTTGACCAGCGATCCACTGAACTAACGGATAAGTTGACCAGCGAAGTGAACTGATGGATATTTCGACAAGTGATCCACTGAACTGACTCATATGTTGACCAGCGATCCACAACTGAACTGAAAGATATGTTGACCAGCGCACTGAACTGACGGATATATTGACCAGCGAACAGAACAGACGGATATGTTGAACAGCTATCAACTGAACTGACGGCTGTATTGACCAGCGATCCACTGAACAGATGGATATGTTCACAAATGATCCACTGAACTGACGCTTATAATGAACAGCGAACTGAACTAACGATTATGTCGACCAGCGAACAGAACTGACGGATATGTTGAAAAGCGATCCACTCAACTGACGGCTACATTGACCAGTGAACTGACCTGATGGCTATGTTAACCATCGATACACTGAAATGACGGGTATGTTCACCAGTGATCCTCTGATCTGACGGATATAATGAACAGCGAACTGAACTGACATTCATCAGCGAAATTATCTTATGGATATGTTGAACAGCGATCCCCTGAGCTGACGGATATGTTGACAAGCAATCCACTGAACTGACGGATATGTTGAACAATGAACTCAACTGACGGACTTGTTGACCAGTTAACTGAACTGACGGTTTTTTAGACCAGCGTAATGAACTGATAGATATATTGACCAGCGATCCACTCAAATAACGGATATATTGACAAGCGAACCACTGAAATGATGGCTATGTTGACCAGCGATCCACTGAACCGAAGTGTATGTTGACAATCGATCCATTGAACTGACAGTTGTTTTCACCTGTGATCCACTGAACTTACGGATATGTTGAGCAGCGATCCACTGGACTGACCTATATGTTGACCAGCAAAATGAAGGGATGGATATGTTGACCAGCAGTCAACTGAACATACAGATATCGTGACAAGCGATCCACTAAACTGACATTTATGTTAAACATCGATCCACTGATCTGAGGGATATATTAACCAGCGATCCACTGAACTAACGGATATGTTTTCATCCTCTACACTAAACCTCTATCATCTCTCATTAGCCACCACTCAGTTTCAAGTCAATCCTTTGCTGATGACACTCAAATCAGTGACTCTTGCTTTCCTGATCAACTTGATGCCACAATCCTTCGCATACAGGAGTGCGTGGACGATGTAAAGCGTTGGATGACTTGCAACAAACTGAAGCTAAATGATGATAAAACGGAAATCCTTCTCATCCACTCTCAAAACAAACCTCTCCCTCCATTCGCTCCTTCTTCTATATCTATTGGCAACTCTGACATCACACTCTCTCCCTCTGCCAGAAACCTTGGAGTCACGCTTACGGACACCCTCTCCATGGACAAACATGTCACGAATATATGCAGATCAGCATATAACGAAATTAGAAAAATCAGCACCATTAGACACCTCCTCTCCTTTGATGCCACAAAAACTCTCGTCTCTTCACTCATTCTTTCAAAATTTGACTACTGTAACATTCTTCTCTCAGGCATTCCTCAACACCACATAGAAAAACTTCAGAAGGCACAGAACTCAGCATGCAGACTCATTTTTAAATTAAAGAAACATGACCACATTCAACCACACATGCGGCAACTCCACTGGCTTCCAATATCCTCTCGCATCAAATACAAGTCTTCCAATCTTTGCTTCAACTCGTTCACTGACCCTCACTTTCCTGTCTATCTCTCTGAACTGTTGCTTCCTTACATCCCCACAAGACAACTACGTTCTTCCATTGACAGTAGAACCCTCTCAATCCCAAGAACTAAAACTAAGACCATCGGTGAACGCTCCTTCTGCTTCCATGGGCCCACGTTCTGGAACCAGCTCCCCTTCCATATACGTCATAGTGAAACCTCGTCCATTTTCAAAAAGTCCCTTAAAACTCATCTGTTTAGGTCCGCCTATGACCTGTGATGCACCCTCCTTGCCCTACCTAATTTTCTGTTTCGGTTTAATCCTGAAGTGTCAAAGTGTCTCTTTTTATAGCCATTTTCATTGTTTCTATAGAATAGTAGTTACTATCCTAGTATCTCATTTGTATTTACTTAGTTTACATGTTTTAATAATTGTAAAGCGCTTAGAGCTTTATGATAAAAATGCCTAAATAAATAAATAAATATGTTAACCTGCGATCAGCGGAACTGACTGATATGTTGACCAGCGATCCACTGAACTGACGGCTATGTTAACCATCGATCCATTGAACTGAATGATATGTTCACCAGTGATCCACTGAACTTACGGGTATAAATAATTACAGCGAATTGAACTGACGGATATGTAGACCAGCGAAATGAACTGACTGATATCCACTAAACTAATGGATATGTTGACCAACGATCAACTGAAATAATGGATTTGTCGATCAGTGATCCACTTAACTGACAGATATGTTAACCAGTGATCCAATGAACTGACGGATATGTTGACCAGCGATTCACTGAACTGACGGCTATTTTGACCAGCAATCTACTGAACTGACGGGTATGTTGACCAGCTTGTCCAATGCCTTATATAATTATTGTATCCGTCTTGCACCAAATCCACATCTCCTAGCTGTATAAAATCAGCATGTCATTCTTGCACCAAACCAACATTCCATTGCTGTGAAAAATCAACAAATCACTTTTGCACCAAATCAACTTCTCCTTGTATTATAAAATCAACATCTCCCTCTTGCACCAAACCAACATCTGCTTCCTAAACTCAATCAAAAAAAAAAAAAAAAATCCTGTCCAAAACCACAACTTCCATTTTCACTAACGAAATCTAAAGTTTGGATTCTATGACACGCATCACGTGGTGTTTCATCAAAATTCATATCCTGTGCAAAATCCAAATTCCTGTGTTGAACATGTAAAGAATATGTATCCTGTGCTTCCCTTCTGTTTACTATTATGGCTACCACCTCACTAGATGCTACAGAGAACTACGTATCCATACATGGCGTTAAAATGGCTTGAGATTCCTCTGGATAGCTAAACTCTTCAACAAAGTCAGAAATATTTTCAATTAACTCGTTTTCATAAGCTAATAGATGGACTTTGCACTCTCCATTTTCAACTAATGGCCTTTCAGATTCCCTAACGCCTTTCCCAGTTTCTAACTTATCCCCGTCTGTAAGTTTTTCCCAAGTTTTAAACTTATTATCCCATTTGAACTTATTCTTTTTACTTTATATTTCTGCCCTGTAATAACTATCTTGTTTTTCCTCCCTTGGCCACTCGCCATAACTAATCTACCCCACAATCTACCCCATCACACTCACTATTGTCACCGTCATAAACCCTTTGACTTCTGATTTTCTTTGCGGCTAGTTTTGCCTCTACTTTTGCCTGTCTGATCGCTGCCTCTATTCTAGATCTCTTCATCTCTATTTCACGTCTTCTATTTTCTTTCCGATCTTCCCTTCGTCTCGTTTCTTCTCGCCCCTCTTTTTCCCTCTTTCTCTTTCCTTCCTGTCCATCTTACCGTATATTCCCCCATTTTTCCCTTACATATTGCTCTGACTCCTGTCCCTTATGTCTGAGGTCTTTTTCAACCAACTCCCGAATTTTGGCAATTATTTTCGCTGCGGTTCTCTTAGATTTCATTTATAATAAGTTACCCGGACAAAATTATTTTTAAATACTGTACAGCTTTTCAGAAAATAAAATAAATACAATAATCTTAAATAACAATTATAATAATTATGTACTTAACAATTTACTTAACCGTGCTTGTCTTGACCTCTGCGTGACCATAGCGCACAAAATATAAACAATGTCAGAGATTTAATTACTAGTGTCCGATTTGTGCCTACGTTGTTGACCCGGTAGCAGGTCCTGTGATGATCAGGTCGTAAATGGAGAGACGCTCCGGTCGTGGATGCTTCGATGATCTGGTCATGGGTGAGGTGATTTTCTGGTAACGGCACAGTGATGATCTGGTCATGGGTGCGGTGATTGTCTGGTAACGGCACAGTGATGATCTGGTCATGGGTGTGGTGATTGTCTGGTAACGGCACAGTGATGATCTGGTCATGGGTGAGGTGATTGTCTGGTAACGGCACAGTGATGATCTGGTCATGGGTGTGGTGATTGTCTGGTAACGGCACAGTGATGATCTGGTCATGGGTGTGGTGATTGTCTGGTAACGGCACAGTAATGATCTGGTCATTGGTGTGGTGATTGTCTGGTAACGGCACAGTAATGATCTGGTCATTGGTGTGGTGATTGTCTGGTAACGGCACAGTAATGATCTGGTCATGGGTGAGGTGATTGTCTGGTAACGGCACAGTAATGATCTGGTCATTGGTGTGGTGATTGTCTGGTAACGGCACAGTGATGATCTGGTCATGGGTGAGGTGATTGTCTGGTAACGGCACAGTGATGAGCTGGTCATGGGTGGGGTGATTGTCTGGTAACGGCACAGTGATGATCTGGTCATGGGTGAGGTGATTGTCTGGTAACGGCACAGTGATGAGCTGGTCATGGGTGAGGTGATTGTCTGGTAACGGCACAGTGATGAGCTGGTCATGGGTGAGGTGATTGTCTGGTAACGGCACAGTGATGATCTGGTCATGGGTGAGGTGATTGTCTGGTAACGGCACAGTGATGATCTGGTCATGGGTGCGGTGATTGTCTGGTAACGGCACAGTGATGAGCTGGTCATGGGTGAGGTGATTGTCTGGTAACGGCACAGTGATGATCTGGTTATGGGTGGGGTGATTGTCTGGTAACGGCACAGTGATGATCTGGTTATGGGTGGGGTGATTGTCTGGTAACGGCACAGTGGTGATCTGGTCATGGGTGTGATGATTGTTTGGTAACGGCACAGTGATGATCTAGTCATCGGTGTGGTGATTGTTTGGTAACGGTACAGTGATGATCTGGTCATGGGTGCGGTGATTGCACACACGTACAGTCAGAACACATGTACAGTCAGGACACAAGTATAGTCAAGTAACACCTACAGTCAGAGCACACCTGCAGTCAGGACACACGTTCAGTCAGGACACACGTACATTCAGGACACATGTACAGTCAGGCCAAATATACATTATGGACACTCGTACAGTCAGGACACACGCACAGTCATGACACTTGTGCAGTCATGACAATCGTACAGTCAGTATGTATGTACAGTCAGGACACACGTTCAGTCAGGACACACGTACAGTCTGGACACACGTACAGTCAGGACACACGTACTGTCAGGATGCACGTACAGTCTGGACGCAAGTACAGTCAGGGAACACCTACAGTCAGGACACCTGTACAGTCAGAACGAAATTACAGTCAGGACGAAAGTACTGTCAGGACACACGTACAGTAAGGAAGCATTACATTCAGGATGCAAGTACAGGAAGGAATCAAGCACAGTCAGGACACAAAGAGGTGGGGTGGAACTTGCAATCTGCCATGGAAAGCATGTTTTTAGAGTTGTATTTCTGATCCATTCCACGCACTAGATCGAGATAATGTTTCATGTCTCTCCTCTTATTGGTATGATGGGGCTTTTCTTGAGGGGCGGCTACCTCAACGGGGCGTCATCTGATCTTGGTTACTTGATATAAACGATAACACAAATACCAACAGGGCGATGTGTTTAGTGAGCAAACACGTACAGTCAGGACACACGTACAGTTCGGACACACTTACAGTTAGGACACAGATAAACTCATGACACACGTACAGTCAGGGCACATGCACAGTCAGGAAACACGTACAGTCAAGAAACACGTACATTTCGGACACACTTACAGTTAGGACACATATAAAGTAAGAACACACGTACAGTCAGGAAATGTAAAGTTGGGACCCATGTACAGTCAGGACACACTAACAGTAAGGACACATATAAAGTCAGGACACACGTACTGTCAGGAAACATATACAGTCAGGACATACCTACAGTTCGACACACCTACAGTCAGGCAACATGTACAGTCAGTACACACGCACAAACTGGACACACGTACAGTCAGGAGACACGTTCATTTAGGACACATGTATAGTCAGGACACGTACAGTTTGGATTCGAGTACAATGAGGACAAACCTACAGTCACGACACATGTATAGTCCGGACACAACAACAGTCAGTACACACGTACAGTCAGGACACACGTACAGTCAGGATACACGTACAATCAGGCCACCTGTAGTATCAGGACACACGTATAGTCAGGATGCACGTACAGTCCGGACAAAAGTGCAGTCAGGAAAAAATCTTAAGTCAGGACACACGTAAAATCATGACACACGTATGGTCAGGACACACGTAAAGTCAGGACACACGTAAAGTCAGGACACAACTACAGTCAGGACACTTACGGTCAGGACACACAGTTACAAACAGGACACACGTACATTTAGTTCACGCGTACAGTCAGAGCGCACGTACAGTAAGCACGGTCAAAATCGATTAAATTTAATGCTTAAATCGTATCATGCAAAAAGCCAAGATGGCTTCTCAATGCTTTGTTTTGTTCATTTATGTCTTTGCGTTGCATTGATTTCTTAATGAAATGACCAACATCACGCCGCTAACAGACGATATTGTTGTGTTTGTTTTGGACTGCCAGTATTCCATTATAAAATAATGGCCGCCGTCTTGGATCGTTCTATTAAAATCACAATATAAAATCATTGATTTTATTTCTGGTCAAGACATTAGAACGTAAGTACCGCCTTAACGAAGAAGGACCAAATCTCGCCGTATGGTGATAGCATTGAAACTTAACGTATAGACAGAGATCTAGTCAATGTCAAGAAACATCATTTTCTCACTATCTCTCTCTCTCTCTCCCCCTCTCTCTCTCTCTCTCTCTCTCTCTCTCTATCTATCTATCTATCTATCTATCTATCTATCTATCTATCTATCTATCTATCTATCTATCTATCTATCTATCTATCTATCTATCTATCTATCTATCTATCTATCTATCTATCT